>JAIPRN010001521.1:0-44199 GCA_025469175.1 Geopemphigus sp. TES_GeoC_2020
TATATATGTCCGAGCGACGACCCCTATGTAGAGTACTTGTATAGTGAGCAAAAGAGGGAAAAAGAGCCCGTATATAATAGTCTCATGCAGTCTTATAGAAAGTGAGAGAGTGAGTAAAGAGGTAGAGCCAGTGCGCAGTGAGGGGGGCAGTGGCAGTGCATGGGAGGGAGTAGTTATCGATCTCCTTCATTCTCTCATTCTCTTTCGCTATTTCATAACGCTTTTTCGTAACGTTACATTTTTTTTCGACTAAGTACCCGCACCGAACCCGGCATAAGGAACTTCGTTCCATCAATGGTCCCAAATTATTCGAAGCAAAACGATAAAAATGGTAACTCTGAAATATGCGAGCTATCATTCCAATTGCTCGCTACCTTTTCTCGATTTTACGAAATGCGAATAACAAAATACGTCCAAGACGCGCTAAACAATGTATATTGTACGTTTCGATCACGTACAAAAACGCCTGGTCCTACAACGTACGAAAGTATGACGCGAATGTTCGTCCTCAAGGGACGACGACGACGTTATTACATCGTAAACCCGACCCTCCAATTACATTTCACTTCGGAACGTCGACGGCGTTCATTCTTACGTCGAATGAATAAATCGCACTTACCGTTGGCGTTAGCGTTTCGGATAATGGCCGTGCTGATGATCGTCGTCACCAGACTTATAACGTTGGTAATTTTCACCATCGTGTTCGTCGCCTTTTCATTAATCGTTGAACTGACGCCGCGACTAGCAGTGCTTGGCGAACGTGTGTGACCTCGAATAAACAACGGATCGGGGGGAATCGTGTTCGTGATTCACCGCTATTTGCCTCGGTCAATAAATATTTTCAATAAAAACACGCCAAGACTGTACGGTTTCAGCACGATATTCGTGTAGCTTAGAAACGTAATGCCGTTCGTAGAAAAACACCCGTCGACGAATTACACGAAATATACGTTCTTCGGTATTATTGATCGCCAAACACCAATAAGGTTTGAACGTGACGATGATTCGATCGATTTCGAAACGGGAAAAGTTTCGTTCTTATTATCACATTAGTATACCGGGGTACAACACACAGCGGTCGGTCATACGTATCAACAACGGTCAAGGGAAAACGGAATGTCTTCGGCAAGACTAATTCGGGTTAAATAACGGCGATAACCATAACAACCGCGGACCACGCTTAACAAATTGGTCAATATGGCGGCCCGTGCTTTCGACCAAACGGCCGTTCGTTGTCCCTCGACGGTATTTTTTTTACTCCTTTCGTCTTTTCCGCCATATATCCGTCCACGTTTACATATTTTAATTATCCAACTTCGGTATTCGGTTACGATCTTTATTATAATTCTCGCTTATTTTTCTCGTTTATATTATTATGTCGACATATGTGCGTTCACTTGTATTTAGTCGTTTGTTATTGCAATCGAATCGCAGTTTCTGGCTGAGAAGTATAACTCGGCTAGTTTAAATAATAGTGTACCGCGTAAAATTTGCTCAAATGAATAAATATTGCCCAGATGTTTCGTGAAATCACGAAAATCGTTTAAAGGTTAATTCTTAAACAACAATAATTGTTGGCGAGTTTTACGGGAAAATATTATCTAGTATCATTACGCGAAACAACTCTATTCCTGTGTAACACAAACCAGCGTATGGAAATTCCATTCTCGTTGTGAATGTATTGGAATTCTTTCCTACGACGCTATACGTAATTTATAGAGTTAAAGAATAGAATGACGCCCTCGTTTTTATCCGATTGTCGAATTTCAATAATGGAGTTTCGTCTTCAAAAATCTTTGGTCGAAAATTTGAAAATAATCCATTCACGCTTCGTTGTATTATTTCTAAAATCGTCCTTCATCGATACGTTATTACGATCTAACTACAGATTTTTTCACTCCTTTAAAACAAAAATTATAAAGCTCTAAACTCTCGTAGTTAACCTTTTACAATTTTAATCCTTCTGGTATTCTTAAAGTAATTAAATTTTTTCGATGACGGATATTCTTTTATAATTTTATAAATGTATCGTATTTTTTTTACGTATACTATATTACATACTAAATTAAAATTGTATATAACATAGCTTATTCGAATTAAAAAAATGAACTATAGATTTGACCAGAGATTATCCGAAATTCGAACAATTGTTTTATTATTTCCACGATACCATATAACACGTATTACTGTTAGCACGAATGAATAAATGTCGTCAATATTTTAAATGCGTCACGAAAAATGACTATTATTTTAAAGACAAGAACACAATAATCCGTGAATTTTACAGGAAAACGTATTAAACGAAACGATATTCATGCTCATAAGACATAAGATTTATATCCATTTTCATCGAAATTTTAGCTACGTTGAATTTCTATTTAAAATATGTCTTCCAATTACACTCAGTAATAGGAAATAAATATTCGCTAATATATACGAATATAATAATTTACTGTAAAGAACTCTTAAATAAATTATGGACAACCTTAGGCGAATATATAAACATATTTATTGAAATAAATCTACTGATCTCAAACTATCAAATACAACAATTAAATTTTCGGGAACATTTTTATTATTATTCTATAAGTACTTTTAATTCAATAATTTCATTTCGGTTGATTATAATTAATAATATGGCAAATTTTTCTTGTGACCCGGAAAATCAGCTTGGTCATGACATTAACATTGATTGAGAATATTCTTATAGTTTATTTATTTATCGAAATTCTTAATTATCGTAATTATCTGATGGATAATTGTAAAACGTAGGCGATAACAGAGAAGAGACAGATATTTCCGACGAACTTTGCGGATCTAAAAAAATCACAAATTTCAATACTGTACTCTGATACAGGTTTATAAAAATAAATTAATTTATATTTATATATATAGTTTAAAGCTAATTTAATGAACGCGAAGTGGCCAATATATTCAAGTATATTACAATATACACGTTTATAGATCGTCACATATCGTTCTGATATATTGCACGAGTTAGATTTTCAAATTGCTTTAAATTTAGCAATAAAGTTCTTGAATGACTGTGAAGTGTTTACTTTTTTATTTATTATCTTTTCCCAAGTATAGATACATGAAGATAAACAGACGTATAATGATATATATATAGATAGATAGAGAGAGTCAGTGAGAGAGAAACATGTCATTCATAAAAATATTAAGTGTCACTGAGAAATAGCGAAGTTCGTTTTTGTGACCTGACAGTGTAAACATAACATCTTTTTTCTATATTATCCATTAATACCTGTTACGTTTAAGTCGAAGTTTCTGTAGTTTGTGGTAACGGGATTAATTTGATCAATATTATCAGACTAGTTAGATGGTTGCGTTTGCTGGTCTTCACCGGCTGTACCGGAAGGGCCTAGAAAAATAAAATACAAAGAACTTTACAAATTGTCACAATCTGAACAAAAGAGGATTCGATGAGTTTACATTTACTGTACATAATACAGTAAACGTTAATTTGAATAATAGTAATCAGCTTTGAATAATAATTAAATTGGCATTTTTTATTCGCCATTGTTTTCATTAAAAAAATAGGTATTAGTCCAAAAGTAAATATAATAAATATTTAATATTAATTAAATATTAATAATAGACAATATTAATGGAGTGTTTCAATTTTTACTATGGTAAGAATAACAATTTTTCGAATTATATAATATTTTATAATATAAATAATTCCGTTGTACAATTTCATTTTTGTTCGTTCGTTTTTCTATTTAATTATATGGATATAATTGTAAACGAATCCGTTTTAATTATTTCGAATCAACTATCCATATATTTTTTCGATTGTAAGGATTTCAGTACTTCGTACATTAGGCGTTAGTCGTTTCAGTATATGCCAGTAGCTGAACCCAAATAAATAGTATTGTGGATTATTATTTCCTTAAGCGTTATTAATTAAATTCCATTATTAAAAATTAGTTCTAATCTCAACTATGAGCCGATAAATACATATGCAAACATCGTAATTAAATAATGAATAATAATAATAATAATAATAAACCTTCATCAGATTCTTCTCTCGTTGTTAAAGCGGCGTTATTATAATAATGATTGCAATATTCAAGGGGTCCAAATCCATTGGGTATACCTAAAAAAAAGGGAGATTCGTTATGTATCGGTCGAAGATAATTTTCTAAAAATGCATATTTAGATAATTAGATCTTAATTTGATATATTAAATGGGAAGGTGAAAAATAGAAAATATAGTGTTCTATTTGTGATTTTTATGAGTTTAACATACTTATAAATATCATATTGTGCCACACAATTATTATTCGGTTATTTAAAATTTAATAACAATAACAATTGTTTTATTTAATGTATTAATTATATATGTATGTTACATACCCACGTTTGATTTTAATATTCTATGCAAGTACTCGTAATATAATTTTCCTATTTCTATAATATTATATTAAAAAATAATTATTTACTCTTATTATAGTTACTCACATTATGCACTACACTTATGATTCTGGGATAATTATATTTTACTATTTCTAAGGTTTAAAATCGTTTATTGTGTAATCGTTTGTTATAATACTACTAATAATAATAAACTAAATTTTAATTATTCCGACCAAACGAAGAAGAAAGACCATACCTTTCTGAATATGCTCTATGGCTTTTTCATTATTGATAAGCAAAAAATGTAAGTAAATAAATATTAGTGAATTTTTACGTAAGTATAATATTCTGTTTATTATACGATAAAGGAATTAGAATTTTATTAAATAACCATCAAACTTTCATTGAATAACTTTTTATATTTACAGTATCATATTCATGATATATGCATACATTAAATTAGGAGGAGAAACAAAATATAAACGTGTCACCGTATCTTAATTAGCGATATTTATGATTTAGTCAAGACTTAAATTTAATTACGTTGTATACAACACATTATCATTACGTTTCGTTACATCTTTGACAGTCAACAATAATTATTGAATTAACAAAATTGATTTCCAATATTTATATAAATTTAATCAAACTAACAATACATTTAAATGTAATTAACTTACTAATAAAATTGTACGCGTAGTACAAAGCTATCACACCCTTTTTATTATCTAAAAACAGCGATAACTAATAATTACAATTATACAACGTTACCGAAACGACTGTAGTAAATATAAATTTTTAATAAACGTTATATATTCGTGAATGTCAATGTTATCGTTTCAATTCACAATTAATAGTTTTAAATGCATAAAAAATTTCTTACAATCGAAACCCGTTAAGATCAACTCTCCTAAAAAAAAATTTTTTTTAAGACAAAACATAAATGGGTAGAATATTTTACGCCCTCTCGAATGTAAGAATTGTAAATCTAATTTCGATCTTATATTGATTTCATGCGATTGAAATTTATAAATTAATATTTACTTTACGTTTGACTTTGAAATAAGTTCAATTTAATAAGGTTATTATGTTACACGTACATTGAAATCGATAGTATCGTTTCTGTTTTTTGTCATTATAATGACAGTTAATTACGTTATGTAGTGTAACGATAGAATTGAATAACAACATTATATTATGGTGAGCAACGTCAAATTTATTCGATCCTGTAATTTATGATAATTTTTTATCCGTATAATTACTTATACAATTCGATTGTAATATGTCATAGTTTAAATTGCCCTCAGTTCCTAGGATCATAAATGTTAGCATCCATTAATAATTTGTATAATAATTATCAAGTACATACGGATAATCGAAAGACAATAATTTTCATATTATACACAATTACTACGAGCAATATGTATAAAAATAAAAACAACATTTACCATATTTTTAAATAATATCGATTCAATATGATAATAAATTTAGTAAAAATTTGACGAAAAAGTGGACTTGTATATTTTTACAATTTTATTAATAAATGCTCTTGGATGCGCGAATCCTCTTTTTGTGTTCATTGAGCGTAAACGACAAAGTAATTATTATATAATGTCAATATTTTAATTGTTATCTATAAACATTAGTTGGCCATATATTCAATAGGTTAACTATATATATATTGTTAATTATATATATATATACATTGGTAACGAAAACGCACTATTTGTGTAGTCCATGCACCAATCCATCGGTTTTTGAAGTTTGTTTTCATCAAAACCTGAAAATCCAACGATTTCACTTAAAAGCTCTTCAAGTTTGTTCTTATACAAAATTACAGTTAATACGGAAAATATTTATTTTATCTCTATTAACAACATAAATAATATCTCTACGTACTCCAGATGATTGTATAATAGACATATTCGATATATTTGCGTAAAATGTCTAAAACGTTTTATGATATAAAATGTTTATTTATGTAAATCGAGCCCGTAATAGAATTTGATATTTTTATTGACAAAATATTATAAATCAATAACGTGAAATATCTAATAATTATAAGTAATTTGTTTTCTTAAGGTTCATAATCGTATAGGTTATAGAACGCGCATGGTTTCGAGTTGAATATCTAATTACTGTTGTTTGGTCCTCTTAGCATAGCTTCATTTACTATAAAAAGAACACTTTTTTAAAATTGTAATTATATGCACGTTCTTGTACGATATTAGTTGATATTACTTTTCTTTATTATTTTAAACAAATGTATATCCATATAATGACGGTATTTTAGGTATATCGTTCGTTGAATATTTAAAAAATACGTGACGAAAAATAATATTTGTGAAGGATTTTAATATCAAAATGAACCTGCTGACTTGTTTACTGACTATTCGGCATTTATCATTTTTTTTAGAATTTCAGAATTTGTAAATATTGATACCATGAATCAGTGAGCCTGGTTTTAACGTGTTAATACAGCGAGAACTATTTATCAAAAAGCCATTTTGGATTCGATCATCACCTCTCCGTTCCAAATGACGTTCATCATTTAACCATTCTTTTGTCACCGCTAATTTAAAAACAATATTGTTTGCCTTACAAAAAATATCTTACCGCCGATCCCAAAAAATCCGTTTTTCTCGTAAATACTTAAATATCGAGTCATTAAAAGCATATCTCGTTTTAAGTCTATCGTATCAATTATAAAGCGTTCATTTTTGTTTTTGTATTATTTGTATTCAAAAATTTTAATCGTTTTTTATGGCACCCTGAAGACAAACTTGACACGGATAAAACGTTTAACGCTTCATCGGAATTGCCAGTCGACATCTATTACGTTTCATTATATTCGTCACATGGAGTCAACGTCGACACTACAAAAATTATAAATAACTGAACAATCCGTTCATTGATAATAAGATATGTTCGTAGCGTATAATTTCTATTCGATAAATACCAAAACGAATAACAACTTTTATTCGAACAAATTCTCTGTATGGTGTTTGCAACGATTCAAATTTCAAACATATTACTATAGAACTGTAGCTGATCGTAATAACGTAATTACTCAGTTCGTCGGTAAAAGCGTGTGAATCAAAATTAATTAACTCACGATAAAAGTACACGTGCTCGAATACTTTTTTGGTGTGGAAATTTTCTACGCGTAGAATATAATTGGTTAGTTTAAAATGTACAACATTATATGATCACGTAGTACATTGGGACCGTAATAACGAATATTTCGAAATAAATCTATATTATAGATATAAACGTTTGGGTGATATTATCGATATCCATTTGACCCACAAATAACATAATAATTGAACAATAAACGAACAAATTGGAATCTACAACGCAATTACGTTTCACGTGCTACAGGTATAAACAATCGGGTAATGCTCACGATTTATTTTCCCGTGTTCTGTGATTTGTCCTGGAAAATGATTTCGGGTTAATATAATTATCGTCGACGTACGTCGGGAATATTTTATAAGCTAATGATTTATTATTATTGGTTCAAGGTATTAAGCGCAGAACGTCCGAAATATTGGTATAATAATAAAAAATACATTCCGGTAAACATTCCAATCGCGCATAAAACGATTCATACGCAAGTTTTTCGATTTCGAATTTAATCGTGAAACCACAAATCCCAAGCGTATTGAAATTATTACCGACAATCGTACGGTATTCTTGAAACGTAAGATAATTATTTCATCGTCGAAAAACTGAATCGAAGTGTTAGTGACGCGGGCATAAGGCGCGTAAGAATAATCGTTGAGTTGTTGGTCGGTATTGAAACGCTTTAGTCTAGATAAAATCGCGATTACTACATTTCAAAATACTACAATTCCCAGTCCGCATCGCCGTCGTATATAAGCATATTTATCAAACTACGGGATCTCGAGCGAGTTAAATTCTAGGACCGCGACAAGCACAACGGCAGCTTTTATCGAACGTAACTAGACGCGTGTTTCGATAACGGTCGATCATTTTTCCATTCGGGACACATTTTAACGTATACTAGTGTCTCTCGTTATCACGTACGTTTTTACGCTCGATGTTTGATGGACGATTATTTTATTAGTCGTCATACCCGCTTTTGCATTCCGTATGGATTTCACAGTAGTACACATACACAGTAAAGCTCGTTTAACACTACGGCGTACAATGGGTTTTCAAAATAATCTTAAACAAACTTACTTAGACATTCTGAATTTAAACGAACAAAAAAATAAAAAAACAAACAAAAATTAACGTTAAAAACATGCGCCTCGGCGTTTTTCAATTTTCTATGGTTGTGCGAATTCTAACGACGACCGTTGGAAATAATATAAAACGGAAAAACGGAAGTAAACAAAAAGAAACCCCCGTCTCGAACATAATTGTTTAACAATTCGTCGGGGTAACGCGATGAAAATGAAAAGTCGAAAATATATTCGCTCGTATTCCGTTCAACGAACTCGGCACGTTTTACTCAATTTTGCTAAAAATCGTTACGAAAATACATCTAATATCGAACAAATTCGATTTCACGAATTTACCGTGAAAAAAAACGCGTTATCGTAAAATGTTCGAAAACCGCTCGCGGTCACCAGACAGTTGCGTGCCTTCGACGAGAAGCGACGGCGTCGCATTTTCGGTCCCGAATTTCGCCAACGCGGTGTATATATATTTCGCTTAACTACCGCACGTCGACCACTGTCCGTTTTACGTCGAACAAATAAACTTACCGTTGGCATTGTCGTTTCCGACAACGACCGCGGCAATCGCAATAATCATCGTCACGAGACCTATAACGTTAATCGTTCTTATGGAATCCATCGTGTGTCACCGCCTTTCGTTATTCTAGTTGAACTGACGACGGACAATTTGGGCGCCGATTATTGAAATCTCACGGCCGTGTGGTCTCGTGTAAACAATGGGTCGCGGTAATTACGCGCTCGTCGCTGTTTGTCTAGATTAATAAATACCGTCGGTAAACACCGTGCGACGTATTGCACGAACGCGATAATATACAATTATTTTAAATTGTTTATTACATTAAAAACAATAAACAATCGACGGAACGGTTGTTGACAAATTTAACGAAACAATTTACGCGCTCTAATATTATTGAACGGACGTAATATTAGATTACGCGACAACTAATCGTTTCCGAAACCTACGAGTTTCGTTTCTAATATCAGCGGCGAGCGCACAACCATAGGTATCAAACAACACGCTGACCAACGGAATGTCTTCTATTCGGGTTATGTAACCGTAGTTGTAAAAGTCGGACTACAGTTAAACGAATCGCCGCCGAAAACACGTGCCGAGGGCGTTTCGGCCATTAATTAGTTTCACGATCTAATCTTTCGTCCGAACGAAAATTGTTTATTATTTTTCGTCGTCTTCGACGTAAATCTGTCCGCGTTTCCGTTCCCGATTATTTAATTCCGACGCTCCGGTTATGTTGGTTTTAATATTATCGATTTTCGTTTTTTTTTTTATTTCGTTAACTTTTGCGTCCGAACAATATTAACAAACGGTTTGTCGTAGTGATACGTGATTTTACAATTCAAGTGCGGTTTCGAACTCTAAGGACCTCCACTCGAACGTGGTACACTATTTAGTTTGAACAATAAGATACCGCGTAATTTGTTCAGATGATTAAATATGACGTAAATGTACAGCGAAATCGCGGAAATTGTCTAAAAGTTAATAGACGAAACGAAATAAGTTTTACGGGAAACTGTCGTCGAGTATTTTGACGCGAAATGATTCCGGCGCGAGGCGAATGTGTGTATCAATATATCAGTGACGGCGTTTTTCTATTCCGTTTCATTCCTACCGTGCTCTTATATTACACGTCATTTGCAGAATTAAAGTTTAAAACGAAGATCTGGGACTTTATTTTAATTAGCGAGTCGCCCCCGTATTTTTTTCGCTTCATTTTCGAGTCCATATTCGTCGACATTTTATTCACGGTGGAATCCCGTTCGAATTTCGTCTAACACCTGTCCTCTAGTTACATAACCCACCAATCACCGTAAACATATATATATATATAAAAATTAATTTCGATTATTGTTACGCTTCAACGAATACTACAAAAAATCGATCCAAATAGAAAAATAATTTAATCCTTGACGATTTTTCAATATTAGCGCGTACATTTTACGCAAGTCGATCGATTTCGGGTTATTATTCCGGAGATTCGACGACGACAACGACTTTACCGGATATACCCAAACGCACTATCTTTAGATAAACGTACGCCAGCCTAACTAATCGGTGGTACGTTCGAAAGTGTACAAATAGATTAACCGCTTCATTTTTCAAAATAAGGAAAACGTATACAGAAAATGACGAAAAGATTCGTCCACGCGATTAATTATAATTAATTACTAGTAAAACGTATTATCGTAAGTCTCTTTTCTAGTTATACCGGTATGTAAATAAAATCCGAACGCGGTTTCTCGTTGACGTTACACAAAGCTCGAAAACATGTGACCCAGAGTAAACAATTGGCAAATTGTTCGATACCATTCATTCGTACGCGCGTCAATAGTCAATATATTTAATGCGCAATAGAATAACGATAATCGGATTTAACGTTAAAAGACAATAATGACGTGTAAAATATTTTTCAACGGTTCCATCCTCGTTGACGGTTTGGGTATTTGTATTAGTCGGACCACTTCCGTAGAGACGAATGTTGGCTTCGATTTATATCCGAATTGAATATATCGACACAGTTAGTTCAACACTTAGACGCGTATACGTTTTATTCGTAGCGATTTATTGAAAAACGCGCTACTTCGAACGTTTATGGGCCGTACTTTAATCAACAAGAGATTTCGATGTATACGTAAATAAAGGCGAAACGTACATTTACCACCTGTTCGGTTACAAAATGCGCGCACGAATATAGTTTTATACGTATTTTAATATATACAAATATATTTTCTTATACAATGGACGGGCGCCTTGGGACTTGGAATATATAGGCGAGTATTTATTAACGTTTACAAGTATAATAGTTTACTGTAAAGATATAGAAAATAAAATAACAACCACGTCGTTCGTGACCATAAATATTTTTACTGATCTTCAACGAACGAAATTATTATTTACATTTTTATTATTAATCGTTAATCCAAAAATTTCGTATCGAACGAATATAATTAATATACCGTTACATAATTATTTGGCGACTTCGAACGGGCACATAGGTCAGGGCTATACCGTTAGTTGTTGCGAAAATCTGCTGAATTGTAGTAATACGTAGACGAAAACGACGAGGTATCGAACATGTCCATCGGATTTAGCGGAGCTGCGAAAAAATACAATTTTTAATTTGGCCGCGCGACTTTTTTAACCAGTTTGTAACGTACGAAATTCGCGGTTAATTTGGAGTAGTCAGCCGTATAGAAAAGGGTTCATAACAATTAAACGTTTTTGTATCGTCTCGTATCGTTCTGTCTCCACTTCCAATTGTGTCAATTCATTACGAATTATTCGCGCAATATTTGTACGCGGAAGGTTTTCGAACATTTAAATCTCCTCCCTTCCCCCCGTGTTCACTCAACGGGTTGGCCGAAATTATTTATTTGTCTCCTCGTGTCAATTGCGCGCCGACATCCGACAAATCAAAATATAACGTATGAAAATCCCCCTTCTCCCCGACCTCTTGGAAACGTTAAAAGATCGTGTATCTTGGCAACTAACAATTAATGAAAACCGTGTTCGCAGCTCTGAATACGTAAACGAGGGACGTCTTCGTTGTACATATATAATTCGTCGATACCTGGTTGGTTTAGGTCGAACGCGTAATTGTTTGCGGTGTTGGCGTATAATTGGTCAGCGTTAACCGGCAAGTTGAATTGCGAATACGGGTCCGGAGCAGCTCTACCGGAAGTACCTTGAAAAAGAAACAACGTAGATGTACTACCACGCGCTTGGCACCGCGGTCCAAGGGATTCGCCGAGTGTGTTCACACTCGTGAATTCAAAACCGGGTAAACGCGAATTTCGGAAAAATAATAACAACAAACGGGCCCCGAATGGTGCTCGAGTTATCAATTCAACTATCGTTTCCATTGCGCGGTCATTTCCGTCGTTACTTAAGCAAATGTTATTCGACGCCACGCTCGAATTCTAAATGATCGCACAGAGCAGCCGCTATTTTCGTACGCGAGATAATTTCGAGGCGATGTTATACGAAAGTAATCATGACTGACGTTAAATCGCGTTTAACGGGCGAATTTCCCGAACGCGTTTGCAATTTATCGCCTAGCGTTTGGTAGGCGGCAATTATCGTAGACGTCGGATTTTTAAAATGTCATTACGCACTCCCGTAATGTAAATCGTGTATTGAATGCGAACGAAAACCTTTAATTTTTTTTCCGTTCCTACCCTATTGAAAATAACAAACCGTGACACGTACGGTGTTTATTTTCAATAGTAACAAAGAGAGATTACGTTATGTTTTAGGATACGTATCAAAGGTTTCGTATCGCTAAATATTTTAAAAACGTTTACTAATTTGGATTACTATTGTCTCAAAGGTTGATTTGCAATTTTCAAAGTCGATGCGATAAACGAGACGACATTTTATTTAACGTACGTTCAATTTATAACGATCGCGTTGAACGTGATCGAACGAAAAATGTGTTGTTCGGCCTCGACGCCAGTTGTCGTTCAATATTTTCATCTCGTTTGTTCGTTTATCTAATCGACTCGAACACGTATATTTCTTTAAGTCTTTAAATATTTTCCCGTTATATACGCGGTCGACCAAAAGGTAATTATCGCTTAACAATGCGTCGGTAGCTCGTCCGAAGGAAATTTCGATATTATAGAGTGTGGGCTGTCCTCAAGAACCATCGACACGTTCGTTCATTCATCGCTGGCGTGATGAATCCGAAACTAAAAAACGAAATGCCTTCGTTGTATTAATCGTTACCCGCTTCCGATTGGTTTATGGCCAACGTCAAGTTGAGGCTTTCGTCGGCTCTGCAATAACGTAACGGATCAAGTGCACCGGAAGCGGCTGGAAAAAACAAAACGAACGTACGCTACGAATTGTGCCCAGCGGCTACTTAACGGCAATAGTCAACAAGTTCGGATTTACTAAATACGGCGCGACGGTGGTGGTCAATAGTGAACGCGGGACGTGAAAAACCGGAAATTGTCGACATTTTCGGCGCTCGTCGTTGTTACTTATTCGGCCAATCCTCGTCAGTGGTTTTCGCGAAAAAGTGTTTACGTTATTTTTAAGCCGAATAACAACCGGCGGCGAAATGTATTAGCGTACGTTATTAGTTAAATTATACACGTCGTGCACGTTTCTAGTAACGCGTGGTCGCATCCGGGGCTTATACTTTGTCCGAAAAGTGTTTATGAAGGGTACCTCGAGCGTTCTTAACGTACGATAAAGTTCGCGCAATATTTATTACCGTTATGTCCCGACGAATTATCGAAATAAAACCCGTCGACAATTCGCGTATTTACTATAATATTATAATAAATAAACTTTATGTTTTAATAACCTTAAAATTTATGAATAAATAACACTCGTTCAATTATCGTGTACAAGTCTCATACGTACCAATATGCGATTCAAATATTTCGAACAATAACTCGTAATACCCTCTCCCTAGTCCTATAATAGTGTATAAATAATAATTACGGGTGTTATACAAAACTTTTATAGTTCTAGGATATTTCTCTCTCTCTCTCTATATATATATATATATATATATATATATATATGCTTAAAAACCGACTACGTAGCGACGGAAGAGACGAAAGCGCCGGGTTGTGACCCATCGACGTCGTTATCCGAATACCCGTTTGTTACGGCGGGGAAAGTCCCATTGTGATGCCTGGTTGCCATTCCGGACGTAGTTGAGAACTACCACGGCGAAAACGTGGCGGCTGCGGGACGAACGGCTCGATAAACCTAACCGGCGGGAGGCGCTCAACTGAGTCCGCGACGTCGCCTCGAAAGGGTACCGGTGGTGACGGTCCATAGACAAACGGGTAACACCGAACAAATCTCGTCCGATTTGCGAGCCAACGGCGGACATGCGGCTAAACCGGGACGTTGTCGCACATCACCAATGCCCGTGAAATTGGAATCGAATGTGGTACGGAGGGGACTGTTGGCGCTAGTGGATTATGTGGGAGGTCGGGTGAAGGTTTAAGGCAAAGATGGGATGGCCGTCCACGAATAAAACGGTGAGCAGAAACGTCGTCGGCTGGTTATTTGATGGTGCATGCGTTTCGACGAGAACGTGTGATGCTCGACGTAATATTCGGCCGAGCCGTTTAATTCGTACGGTAAGATAAAACGTTTTACATTAACGGCCGGGTACTTTTTCGTATCGCGCCATAAAACAATTACGTACTGTTCAAGTTCCTCGATTCGACTATTTCATTTATTCAATATGTAAAAAAGTAAACGAACAATAATTAACGTATTTTGACGTATAGTATTCCAATACAAAATGGCAATCAGAGAAGTTCGTTGAACATTCACCGAATGTTTATCGAACGACGTTTATATTTACAATACTCGTAGTATATATAAATTAAATTGGGAGGATAAAACGAAAAATAAATATATATATATATCGGTTCGAATCGGTATTAGTTGTAATTCGTTTACGCCGTTCACGAAAAACGATTGTCATATCGTGTCGTTACGCCGAGAAAAAGTTTGATAATAATCGTTTAGTTTGGAAAATTAATTTTCGGTTTTTAAAATATATACGTGTATACTATATATAGTCAATCGCGAAAACGGTGAAACGTAATTTACTTACTAATCTCTTTATACGCGTAATTAAACGCTTGTAAGCCGCTTCCGTCAGCTGAAAAATGTCGATGATTAATAATTCTATTTATACGCTGTTTCCAAAATGGTAAACGCTATCTATATATAATATATTCGTGTTAATTATTAACTTCGTTTCGATTAACGTTTAAAACGTTAACGTACGAAAAAATTACTTACGTTCGAAACCTATGAGCGTTAAAAATCCTAAAAAATATTACTTACTTACAATTTATATCGTATATGCCCGTTAGAGACAGAAGTACAAACCAAATTACTGCTTCGTATCGATTTCGGGTAATAAACGATTATTCGGCAATAATTTTACGCGCCAAGGTGCGATAGAATAAGACGTTGTAAACGCAAAATTAATTCTACATCACGGGACGCGGTTACGGAAATCCGAAAATGAGATTGAGCTTCTCCCTCCCCAATCCTATTTTCAGATTATCCTCCCGGGCATGGGAAGAGGACTAACGTTTTCGATGAATCGATAATTTTAAAGAGTGTGTATCGACGATCTGTCGAATACACTTTTCGAGCGCTGCGCGTTATCGGCGTAGAATTATTTCGACAATCATTTCTGTACGTTTTCTTAAATCCGTCTTCCAAATTGGACAGATAAAGCAAAATCTTTTAACCTCCCCTTTTTGATCCGCGTCTAGGGGTCGCCGTCGTTGTTTCGATAATTTTTAAATAATTTGCCGTAACCGCGTGCGCGCGTTATTTAACAATAAACGAATATTAGGCTTTGTCGAATCCGTATGTTTCATTACCTCTACAATTCAAGTCGAATTCGGAATCTTTCAAGCGTTTCACATATTCTAGAATCATAAATTATTAGCGCCGTCAGTAATTCGCGTCACCTATCGAACAATTTTCATATTGGCACGCGATTACAACGTTACGATGAAAAAATTAAAACCGCTTCCTTACAGGACGATCGTATTTATAATATAATATAACGCTCGTCGTATTCGCTGATTTCGATTAAACCAAACTTTCGCATAAATTTGACGAAATAGTCGACGCGTTTGACTATTATTCGCAAATCCTTAATAGAAGTCTCCCATTAGTGTTTACTGAGTGTACACAGACGACAACGGTAGAATTTTCGATTTTTCGACTCCGGTCGTGAACTTTAAATTTTTAAACAAGAATCGGTAACGTAATAACGGCAGACGCCAAACGAGCCGCGTCTTAAATGTTACAACGTGTAACATACACGTTAGTTAGAACGCACTTGTTATGTTGTTCATACACCAGTCCAACGGTTTTGGAAACGCTTCGGTATTGAAACCTAAAAATGAAACGACGTCGCGTGTACAGTAGCCCGTCGGTGTTTAGTTGGCGCGCATAACCGTCGCTTGGTCGCCAAACAACTAGCGACGTTTATTAAAGAAATAAATAATATTCGCCACGTACTACGAACGGTAGTCTCCAACAAATATGTAAGATACCTGCGTAAAATATCTAAAACACAATACGAGGTTATTTACCGAATCGGCGGTCGATACTTTTACTAACGAAATATCGTAAAAGCGTAAAGCTCCCGGAAATCATTAGATATTTCTCGTATATGATCGATGGATACATCTTGTCACACAAATTACCTTTCTTTGAGCCTCGAAGAAGACGTTTGTTCACTAGGTAAAAGAAAATCGTTTATTCAATTCTCGCGCGTTATTATATTTCGACATTCCTTAGAGTTGTATGTACGGAAAAAACTCGATTAGCCGGCCCTCGGTTTTTTCCGATTTTCCGGGCTACCAATCGAATAACTTTACACAAATGGAATCTGCGCGAGTGGGTCGGTACTGGCGTTACCCCACGCGTTTCGTTATTGGTTTTTCGTTTAATCGTTACTTCCGCTGTGTCGTCTCACGTCCGTAGTTAAGAACGTCAAAGCGTAAAGGAGCGGCATTATACGTTTAACAATTCAAATAAACGTCGTTGATTCGTTAACCACCCCCCACCCCCACTCACCGGTGGTCGGTTAGCCAATAAGTACGGTGTAGGTAGGCACATCAACGATAAGCGATATTAAGAAGGTATTCATTTCGAAGTACACCCGCGAATCAGATAGTGAACATGGATGGTAAACGTTGGAAAATGACGAAGAAACGGACAAAATCAACTATTAGCGAAAGCTTCGTATTGTTTACAAAAACGATCAACCAGGCAACCGATTCGACGCGGTCGTTCGCGAAAAAGCGTTACGGTCGAATCGACAAATCGGTGGCGATGAATCCGTTCGTAGCGAGTAAAGTTATAGGTTTAAATATCGTCACGGAAACGGAAATACGAGGTGAAAAAATATTGGTAGCCGACGCAGCGGCGAATTGTTTTACGAAAGAATCGGACGAAAATAACTTTTCGGATTATCCGGATGCCCAACGACAACAATTAGTCCGGTTAAACGAGTTTCCACTGTACATATATATATCCGTATGGTGGTGGTAAAAAATACGGGACGAATAAAGATATTATTCGTGGGGGGCAAGAACTTCATAATATCCGGTTTAAATAATAACACGAATCCAGCTGGCTTGACCGTTTGGGCGTCTCGGACGTATCGAGAACTATTTACGAAAATGGCGATAGGCGTTTTTAATTGGGTCGACGTCCGTCGTTTATCCCTTTTTTGTTTTTACTTCGCCGATAATTCCGAAACGAAATAAGTTTAATATTTGCCGCCGATTCGTTAAGCCGACGTCGACTTTCGTTTTCGCGCGGTGTGTGGTCGCGACCAAAGTCGGTTTGGTCCGTCGACGAAAGCGAATATTATATTTGGTCAACTTACGATTAAAATACGCTTGCTTGAATACATCCGTAGCGCTAGCGTTTTCTACGCGAAAAATACAATACGTCAGTTTAAAATATATATATATATTGAATATTGGATGTAACGCGGGGGGGACACCATTTTCGACTCTACGTATATCATTATAGTAGGTGTACGATGTGTCCGTTCAACGCGTATGACGACGAGTTGGATTTGGTAATTACGGTAGTCTACGTGTTACAAAAATAATACTTACGGTTTACGTTTCCGTACACCGTGATTTGTTCTTAACAACGATTTTCAAAATTAGCGTAATTATCGTCGTCGAAGTACGTCGGGGAGGTGTAGACGAGTATGTGTTCGCGATACAGACTGTTCGGAGCGTCCCAATCGCATTAGTCAGAATCGCGGCCCGACGAATTCTAGTAAATATTGCGCGCCAAATCTGGACGATCGTTTTATTTTATTTTTTGGTCTTATACGCGTGATCGCTGGACACGAGGGGAAATCGTAAATACAAAATGATTGCCGGAAATCGGACGGACCCAAGTCCCTCTTACCATTTTCTTTCTCGACGTTTATTTTTTTACGATTTTTTTTCGACGAACTCGACGCAACCGGAGGGGTGAAGGGAATTACGAGTATTTTCGATCTCGCGTGCCGGTCAGAACGAGTTATCGGCTGGTTTTTACCCTAAAGGTCGCCTTCGAATTGTTCAGAAATACTGTTAAGGAACCGTTCGCTCAATCGATCGTCGCAACGTCGGTTATTAACTACCAAATGTTTGTTAATCGCGATTAACTCGGTGACCAAAGGCCAATCGTTTAGTTAGCAAAAAACGCGATAATTGTTCGCCGTATTTCGGTCGGTCTAATATCGATAGGACGGGGGAACCCCGTTGAAAACATTTACCGCGGCGTCCGTCGCGTCTATTAACTACACGCGACACAGATGTATACGAATTTTCGGAGGTCGAGACGGGATTGTATAAACGAATTCACGCCGGGCGCAAGTTAAAAGGGGGACCTTTAGGGACCTTTTTAGGTGTCGAAAGTTTCGTGTTTTTTTTTTTTGGTGGACTCTAAGGTGAAAAGGTTCGTGGGAAACCATTTCTAAGCGCCTAAATTATTGAAAAGGTCGTACGAAATTGTATTTAATTGAAGAGAAATACATCTCGAGAGCTGAAAATACCCTCGACGAAATAATCGTCGTGAGAACTTTAAACTCGTTTTCCTCGAAAACCCGTTTCCGCACCTAAGATCCCATTTTAACTCGCACATAAATGCATACACATAATTACGATTAAGTACGTCGTATAATAGTATATTAATAAATGAGCGATCTTACTTATGCAAACTAAAACTAAACGCATAAAAATCGTTTTAATTTCGATAGTTACGCGGGAAAACGGTGTTTTTTTTAAACGATCGTTAAACGTTTCGCTTACCGTTTATTTCGCGGCTAATATTAAAAGTATCGTCCTCGACCGCGTGAGGCCGTCGGTATTTTTTGTCCGACGTGGATTTTCAATTATGGTTTTTTGAAAAAGTAAAAACGAAACTAACGTTAATTTCGCCTAAGTAGCTTTAATACCGATTAACGCGTTGACTACGAAAGTACACTATTGTTTTCACTCTTACGTATCCTCGTGTATTATATTAATTTTTTGCCCTCGTGTACCCAACCAATTTTTCATTAACGGTAAATGATACGTAAAAAACAAAACAGAACTCGCATAAGTTACACGAACGTATAATAAATTTAAGCGAAAGAGAATTGTAGGACGATTACCGAGTATTAGGCTTGGTAGTCAACGTGCGGAAATGTTTAACGAAATAAAAAGCGTCTATATTTAATAGAAGCCCGTCCCGTGCAGACTAAACGGTCGACCGAACGAATATTTCCATTCTTGAGACAAACGAAACGTGTGTGTGTGTGTGTGTGTGTGTGTGTATATATATATAAAACATCGCGGGCGTATTCCTATCGCGGGAATTTTCGAAAAAAAATGTCGCGACACCGACGATAATATTATTGCGCCGTTACGCCGAAATGTAAATGTCTTACGTTCCGCGAAGTCTCCTCTGATTAGTGTAGCGTCGCTATCTACACCGTTCAAAATGTCGCAATACTTTTCCGGGCCTATCGCGTCGGTGGTGGCTGAAAAGAAAAAAACGAACAAACCAAACCGATAACGTAGCGAATTCGTCGCGTGAATATAACGCGGCCGCCCGGCCAGTTAGTCGTAACCCACGGGGATACACCGACGGCGGTGGATAACGGAAAACGCGCGCGTTCGCGGCATTCGGGCGACAGTTGTCCAAGGCCGGCGATAACGAATCCGACGTTTCGTCGTGTTCGACTAAAGAGGGGGGGGGGAAGAAGGAGGAGGTTCTCCTTTCTAGGACGCGTCGGTTCGTCAATTTCGGAGGCAACCTTTTCTCACAAATCCGTCGCGCGTAATTATTATATTTAAACGAGTTAAACCGAACGAAACGCGTGCTCCCATGGGCCGATTGACGACGGAGCCGCTTGGACTCTTGGACGATCTACGAGCGTATTTAACGGTTTGAAATTGGCGAGGAACTATTCTCAGCCAATAAACGTAATCGACGAGATTACGAGACGTTAACGCGCGATTTTCAGCCTGTACCAAAAAACCGTACCGCTAAAACAACTGCGATTATTCGGTCGTTTAAAATTTCGCCGGCGTTCGTGAGATTATCTACCGTTTTCTCGAACGCTACGACGTTTGGCCACGATCGTTTCGAGAATTTGTTCGGGATAGAAAAAAAAACCGTTCGCGCAACTCCGGTATAATCGTGAAAATTGTCGAAAAATCGCCGATTGGAAACGTCCCGTTGTTTTTTAACGCGCCCGATCGACGCGTTCGCGTATTTTTAACAAGTTCCTCTGAGGCGTGTCCGGTGTCGATTGCCGCGATTACGTAGATTAACAACGTATTCGACATTCGCGTTGTACACGCCGCGTTCGTAACTATTGAGTTAAATTATGACGGCACGTACCAATATGCGATTTGAACGTGTTGAACAGGTAGATGAAATATTTTTTTCCCACCACTAGAAAAATACGTAAATTAATAATTATTTATTACTATTATCAATTATTCGTCACTCTTTTTTTTATCCACATACACGCGTATATAACCCTTATTATAATCAGTGGCGTACTTAGACCGGAATTTTTTTTTTTTTTTGGGGAGAGGGTTTAGCTTTTCTTTGTAATTATCCGCTTATTCGTAACTAATATACTTCGACGTTTCAACGCTGTATTTTGAACGTAAGTAAAGCGTTTATTACGGCAACATACCAATTACCGACTAATAAAATAATTTACGAATAAAACGATCAAAATAACGATGAGTCTTGTAGTTCCGTCCGTCGCCAAGTTTGACGGCCGATGAAATATAAAGATACCTATTAGCGCGAGCGCACGCGCAATACGACGGTAATACGCGGAAACGACGATAATGGTTACGAATTAAAATAGGCGACGGTTAGATTTTCATATTACAGCGGAGTCTCGTTAATCCGGACTTGACGGCAATCTGTTCGGATCAAACGGAATCGATTTTAAAATGTATCTAAAATCAGTTTTAAATTGATGGAACGATTAAAATTGACGTTTCGATCGTAAAACGGATTTTTTATGGCGTAATCCAACTTGTTAATAAGCCTAAGAAACGATCAGGGTACGTAAAAATATAAAAAATCGTACCGATTACTACGACGCCGATTCGGCGATATTTTCTCTTTTTTCGTATGCCATTTAATCGTTTGTTTTCGCGAGTTTTTTAAAGATACGTCCGGACTAGCGAGATTCTACACTGTAATCACACCGTTCGTCACTCACGTCTACGATATTTTCTTCAAAATACTCGAACGATTCCGGTCGTATTATTCGATACATATAAACTCGTCGCGTTATACAACGAATTCGAATTCGTATTTCTTTTAGTTTTTCGTTATTATCGATTAAAAATATACGTCACGTAAGAAATGAATACTTCTTGAAAATTTTCGGAGGGAGGGTTTTATTCCCCAACCCCCTTCATTAGTGCGCCACTGCTTATAATCCTCTGTCTTATATATACACGTGTGTATTTCCAATTATCTACTACAAACGAATAATTCGCTTGCCGTTAGTAAATTACGTTTTTTCACGCGTAACGGAACGCTCGCGAAATTCGAATTGTCTATGAAACGAAACAAGAATACCGTAGTACATGACCGACGTTTTAATCGAATATCAGTTGATCGTTCGGCGGTATTCGAAATATTATTTCGGCACTCGTGCTAAAATTAACGCGGGTACTAACGAATTCGTTATAATCAGTGGTGTACTGATTGCGGGGAGGGGATAAACGCCCCTCAAAAACTTTTAGGAAGAATCAATTTCTTACGAGATGTACATTTTTAGTCAATAATAACGAAAAACCAAAAAAATGTTTAAACTTCAATACGCATTATAACGTTACGTGTTAATTAAAAACGAATAATCTATTAAAGTTTATAATGTCTCGTTTTGTCAGAGTCGTTCGATTTATTTATTTAAAAATTAAACCCCCTCCCCAAAAACAAAAAAAATCCTGCCTAAGTACGCCACTAGTTATAACGGCTTAAGTAACGTAAACGTTACGTGGTACGAAGGGTCTACAAACTTACAGCACATGTTCTTCTTCGTAATAACTGTTCGGTATCAACGATAAAAAAATATATATACGCGATTAAAAGTCGCTACAATTCCGCGGTACGTCGTACGCATTCCGTACGGTGTACGACAACGAGCCAATTGTGCAAACGTTCGTTGCCGCGATCCCTCCCGAACGTACCGGAATGGAATGATATCTTTCTTTCGTATTCACTACGAACACGTAAATCTAACAGGGTAGTTGGTCAGGGAGGTGCGAAAATTAAAAAAAGAAACACCGACCGAAATTTGTAGTTTTTAATTTGTCTAATACGCGACGTGACGTTCGGGTAACGAAATACAAAGACGTACGTATCGTGTGGTTACGTCGAAAACTGCCGACGACAATTAATTAGTCGGAAAAATGTGTCTCGGGAATTTTATCGACACGTACGCGAACGCGCTTACCAATATTGTTGTACATCGATTGCATAGCCTCCATACTATTACCATCGACTACAAAAAAGAAAATTCACGTTACGACGCGTTGTCGATCGACGACAAGTACGCGGCGTCGGAGAAACCTTTCGCGTACGTTTCGTCGGTTAATAAAGCATATCCGTTTCGATTGGCGTTCGACGGCGTAAGCGAACCGATAAAATTACTTACTATTGATGCCCAAAGAAAAAAAATACCCTGAAGAATTATTCGCTTTAAAATCATGGTCAACGAACGACGACGCGTCCACCGCCGATCGATTATTAACGGGGACGAACGTCGGATTCCGGTTCCGCGTCGTCAGTACGTCGCGTGCAATAATAATGAACGTGCATTTTACGTTCATCACTCGGGAAAGCGCGAGTCGGCGGAAACGTTTACGGTAAAACGAAATCGACGGCGCCGCGTAACAACCGACAAGACGTAACGGTTAAATATTTGGGAACGCGATCGTTCGATCGTAAAATCCACGAGACCGTCTAACTGTATTACCTTCGCATTTTATTTGTCGTTCGAACTGCATCGTATCCGGTTCATAACCTACGATCGTAAATGATTAGTGTCGGTTATTATTTATTGATTAGGGCAAACAGCGTTCCTACAGTCCGAGCGAACGACAATATTTATATATATATATATATATATATTCGAATTAGTGATTTTTAAATACGCCCAACGTTCGGGCGACCGGTGCCTCCATTTTAAGCTCACCGTATTTGCGACGTTAAATTTCGGCGTGACTCGCCGAGATTGTTCGCGTATCGCTTCCTCCGCTATTTACGCGTAAAAATATTTTTAACGGTCCTCGATGCTAAATCAAGACCGGATAGAAAGTGACGATATCGACGGACTCCGGACAGCCGAACGTGTATATATGTTACGGACAAAAGTCGAAATCGGGCGAACGTCAAAAATGCCCGGACAAAACGCGAGTTAAAATACCGCGCGTCGTTTATTTTCGTTCGAAATCTCGATTTCGTTTTCATTCCCTATCTCATTTTCGTTCGCATTTACAATCGCGACTTCATTCCCCTACGAAGCGCGATAAAAACATGTTCGTCTGTTATATCGTTTCGTTACGTCGCCGGGTAAAAATGGCGTTTGTAATACGAGGATAACTTTTTCGCCGAACGTTTAGGCTTCGTAAAACGGGGGAGGGTTTGTCAAATAATACCCGCGCTATTTTTTCGAAATTGACAAAATCTTAATCTTTCGCTCCGTTCTCGAGATCGCGTTTTGCCCGGGCGTTTCTGAGGTTTGACCGATTTTGACTTTTGCCCGCTTCATACATATATGAAGCGCATGCGTGCGTGTATTAAAAATGAACGCGTACGAGTTATGTTTTCCATACACCATTGTCTAGGAAGTAGGAATATTGAATCGTCGAAATCTGAAAGTTAAACAATTTCGCTTAAAGACCATCGGAGGCGATAATCCTTACGCGATTATTATCGTTTGTACAACGTCGTCGACGAAATATACAATATCGTTACGTACTCTGAGTGGCCGCAATAAAAAGATTTTTGGTGTATTCGCGTAAAATTTCTGAAAAAATTATCGTAATACAATGGATGAAGTATTCGCATATATGTATGTATATAATCGTCGTAACGGTGTTCGATAATTTTGTTCGTAAACTATCCGGCACGAATTGGTGTCGAACGCCTAAATACGTTTTATTCGTTCGCGATTGTTTGCCGACCAAGTACGACGAATATTACCTTTGTTTTCGCCTTGCAACCTTCGCGAATTTACTGGAAACAAAAAAAGACGATTGAAAAACAAACGTCGTTCGAAAACGCGGACACGTTTATCACACGTTTTTTATCAAATATTATTCCGTAACCGTTAAAAAGATGACGATGGTCATCGGCGCCCTAACGCTCGTCGGAATACGTACGAATCGGGCGCCGAAAAACGAACGTTGTCGAAACGGTTAAATTTGTACGTTTCGGCGCGCCATCCGACTTCGATATTTTCTATTTAAAAAAAAAACTCCCCTAAGCCTGCCAAAAAATTCTCACGAACGCTTATCGATATTACATTGGTACCGAGTATTTTTAAAGTCGACGTATCGATTATCCTTCGCTTTAAATCGCCGTTATTCGACGATATTTCGAAGTGGTTTTTTTTTTTTGGTTGGTCCGTCACGTCCGAAAATGTGTAAGCATAACGTGGGTATATGAAACGCGTTCGACGTGGCGTGTTATGTCTCTAAACGGATACGTCACCGGGAAAAAACTTCGAATCGATAGTCGTCGAAGGTTTTAAATTATATTTTCAATTCGATAAATAGTTCAATTCGGTACACGGATCGCGCTTTATTGAATTCATGCCGACGCAAATTCCAAAAACGTATTATGTGTGTGTATGTATTACGAAGTCGGTTCGTCGACAATATACGGGCGCGAATTTAAATCAGTAGACTCACGGAAATAATACGCGTGTTCGAAGGCGTCCGTGGCGTTAAAGTATTCTGCTCCGAAAATAAAATCGTTAAAACATTGTATCGCGTTTGAAAATATCGCCGCGATTATTTTTATAATAAATCTATACTGTAGGTAAAAATGTTCGTGACGTCGTGTCAACGTCCGTCGAAAACGCGAATTCGTACACTCACTTTTATATCGTCCTCTGCCTGTGAGTTGATCTTAACAACCATTGTACAGAAATAAAATTAGATACAGTGTTATTATTATCGGATATTCCTTCGTAAACCCTATCCTTAATAACGTTTTTTTATTTCCGAACTCGATCGCGAAACGGTCCCGAATACGAAATATACGGAAATTGCGTTGTCGAAAACCGTACGATCCTATTACCTCTATTCTTTTAATATTTTCGAAAAACTACGGTCGATTTCGAAGCGAATGGAATCACGATTGATATCTTACCGCGTCCTTAAGTACTCATCGGCACTAGTGAACGAACGTGGCGGATTTGTCGGGTTATTTACGTTCGTTCGTTCGTTTTGACATTAGCCGCGTGAACCGCAAAAAATAACGATCGCGAAATTATTTAGTAAAGTGACTCCTAATCCGGCGGTATCGTCGTCGTGTATAAGAATATTTAACAAACCACGGGATACTTGGGCGAGTTTAATTGTAGGACCGCGACGAGAATAACGGCAGCTTTAGATAGACGAATGTTCCGTTAACGGTCGAACATTTTTTATTCGGGACAAGTTTAAACGTTTACCGGTGTCTCTCGTTAACACGTACGTTTTTACGCTCGACGTTTGACGACGAACGGTTATTTTATTAGTCGTTATACCCGCGTTCGCATTCCGTATGGATTTCACCGTAGTACATATACACAGCGCAGTTAGCATTACGGCGTACAATAGTTTTTCAAAACAATCTTACACAAACTTACTTAGACACTCTGAATTTAAACCGACAAAAAACAAAAGAAATTAACGTTAAAAACATCCGCCTCGACGTTTCGTAGTTTTCTACGTTTGTACACGTTTTATCGATGATCGTTGAAAATATTATGGAACGAGATTAAAAGGAAAACCAACCCGTCTCGAATATAATTGTTTAACGATTCGTCGTGGTAAAAATGAAAAGTCGAAAATATATTCGCACGTATTCCGTTCAACGGGCTCGGCGCGTTTCTTTCAATTTCGTTAGAAACTGTTTCGCGATATAAATACATATAGTATCGAACAAATTCAATTTCACGAATTCATCGCGAAGAAAAGCGCATTATTGGAAGCCGCTCGCGGTCACGCGACAATTGCGCGCGCCTTCGTCCAGAGGCGACGGCGTTGTGTGTTTTCGGTCCCGAATTTCGTCAACACGATTTAAATATTTCGTTTAACAGCTGAACGTCGACCGCGGTCCGTCTTACACCGAACGAATCAACTTACCGTTGGCATTAGCGTTTCCAATAATTGTGGCGGCGGCGATCGCGATAAGTCCTATAACGTTAATGGTTCTTACGGAATCCATCGTGTTCGCCGCCTTTCCGTTATTACAGTTGAACTGACGACGGATCGAAATTATCGCGATTATTAGAATATCTCGAAAGTACGTTCTCGAGTAAATAATGGGTTAGAAATTGTGTGCGCGTCGCTGTTTGTCTAGATCAATAAATACCGTTGACGCACGTTCGAAAACGTTACAACAAGCACGATACGGCGGACGGAATTTTGAAAACGAATCGGCGGTTAGATTATAACGGGACGATATAGGCGCTCCAATATTATCGAATGGAAATAATGGACTGTTCGTAAGGGGACGTATAGCGACGACGTCCGAAAGGTTTCGGTTGTCGTTGGCCAAAACGATAATTGCCGAACGGCCGTCGATGACTAGATGAAACGCCTCGCGACACCGGCTCGGCTCGTTATGGTTCGACAATTCTGTATCGGCTCACGCCACCGTACGATTCCCGTCGTTTCCCATACCCCAGGAACGTTGCGTCGGATTCGCCAATTACACCCAATACGTAAAACGTTTAACGTATGACCACTCGATATAACCTATCATGTCCGTTTTCTCAATCATCTTTCGGGTACTTTTTTTCCATCGTAAATAACTTTACGTCACGCGCGGTAAAGTGGTCGGAAATCGACGGGTTTCGCTAAAAAAATACAGGAGACCCCGGACAGTAAACTACCCGTGTGGCTTTCACAGAGCCCCGCCCCGGGGGGCGCCTCCTTTCGTTTCACCAAAACCAGATGCGAAAACCCGGAGAAAACTCCGAACCACCATCTCGCGCGGCCGAACGCCATTGGTCGTTCATCCATTACTTATACTTGGTCTGTGTTGTTTATCCTAGACCCATATGTGGGCCTCCTTTTTGATCCATGACTCTTTTTTGGTGACCGTGCCCGTTATCTGGGCGCTTTTTGACTCACTGTCCCCGAGTCTTTCTTCTCAAATGCCTAGTCGGTGGCAGTGAAGTGGCAGGTAGGAGTCGACGGAGAAACCAAAACCCAAAACCGAACATCCATAAGCGATACTACCGGAGGGTAGTTCTCCGGTAGTATTCCCGCTCGTATCGTCCGGCGAAAAATTTCCGACGGCTCCGACCGCAACCACACTTTGACCGACTTTCGCTTTGTTTTATTTGCCTTGTCCATTAGTTGGACTCTAGGTCCTCGGTCCATGTTCGTAATCCTCATGTTCCATGGCCGGCCGACCGGCCTCTTGGTCGGGAGATTTTCGGGGAGATCTCCGATCAAGCCCCCTCACCTCGACAAGGTGAGCCCTTTTGGGGGGGAACCTATCATGTCCGAGTTTTCGTTCTTTCATCCTAGTCCCGGACATTTTTCGCCCGTCGGTTAGACCCGTTGCCCGACATTCGTTTCGTCGTAACCAAAAACGTTTCCGTTTCATATTGTTTCTTTCTTTCGTCGTCATTACGGCGAAACTAAATTCTGTCGGTAGTCCCAGTGATTAGTCGCTATTCAGTTGTGGTTTGTCAGTTTGTCGATTTGGCTCGAGAGTACCGCGTCTAGTGTTTCAACCATAAAGGCACCGCGTGTAATTTGCTCAGATGAATAAATATCGTGTAAACGTTCACGTGAAATCGGGACGATCGTCTAAAAGTTAGGAAGACGTGAAAAAACAGTCGCCGAAAAATATCGCAAAATAATTCCGCGCCCACGAACCGCCGAACAACAGGCGTGATTAAATTTCGAAATTCGAGTTTTCTCGCGTCCGTATTGTTGTATGCACACGTCGGTTCGTTGTTTGTCGAACGCGATTCCAAACGGAATTCAAGAGGTGTTGAACGTCGTCGTCGTCGTCGAATGTATGAACACGAATCGTTTCGCCACGCCGAACCCGTGTGGGAGGTCGCCTGTACGTGTACGCCGAAAAATTAAAACGAAATATAAAAAACGTTCCTCGATTTTCGCGCGAATTGTTCACGCCCCGGCGGCCGTACGGTATTGTCGTCGTATTTAGTTCGCCGTCAAACTTCGGCCAACGAGTCCGGTTTCGTTTTTATTAGCCGATATATATATATATATATATATTCGAAACGACCTCGGGCAACTTAAGGAAAAAGAAAAATTGCGGCAGATTAGTGAACAACTACGGGCGGTGGTACGCGAGTTATATTTACGCGTACGAAAAACCGAATTGATATAGCGCGGGCGCGATCGAACGACAAAACTGCCGTATCGACGCGCGTTCAATACCGCGGTTATATTTAGAAAACAAAAAGAGTTTTGGCCCGTAGACATTGTAGGTTCAACAATTACAATACGATAGATCTAAAAACGTTGAAAGAACAAAACGACGTAACCCGAAATTAAATAACAACGCTTAAATGTTCGAAATACGCTGCTTTCCACACACACACACACACACACACACACACACACACATTCGTCGCGCGCGTGCGACGAAACGCAAACATTTCCGTGCTCATCGTCTTGACGAAATATGTACGATAGCCGTGTCGTATTATAAATAAATACGTACGCGACGGTAGTGTAGCGTACGGAGACGTCCACCGTATCACCGCGTAAGCGCCTACAAAAACCCGTGCGAGCGCACGAAATATCCGGCGACCTGTATATACGCGTGTATATTTATAAACGGGCGTAGATCGAGTGGCTTCCGGGTATATAAAGATTTCGTCGCGACGGCGCGTATTTTATCGGGCGCGGTAGCCGGCTGGAGAAACGAGAGGAGAAAAATAAACGGCGAAGGCGACCGGATTTAATAATAGATCGCTCGTTTTCGCTGGACGCGCGGCGCGCGCGCGCGTGTATATGTGTTTATGTGTATACTATTCGGTATAATTTCGAAAACGTCTGACGGTACGCAGTTCGTGCGTTCGCCCGTGTGTCGGTTACGGCGTGTCGACCGATAAATCGCGGACGTTTCGAAAAATCGTTTTTCCCGTACGTTCAACGGTCCCATTTCCTCGGACGATTCGGACCGGTACACGTGACCCCCCTCCCACCAACACCCAAAAAACCCTCGTGCACGGGCATTGCCGACAACGAAACGGAATACCGGGATGGTGGTAACGTTCAACGCGGAATACGTCCCAGAACTCGAATGGACCATGGTCGAGGTACTTGCGAAATTCTGTAATTAATAATTCTGATTAACGCGCGGACGTTTACGTTTGGATATCGTCCGTCTTTACCGCGGTACTCGAATATAACCGTTGTCACGGTATTAAACATTTTTCGAAAACCGCGAATACGTCGACCGGGGTCGGTTTGCGCTCGAGGAAACAGCCCGGACAATGTAATTGGGTAGTGGAGGAGAGCACTACCGACTATAGGTACGACCTAACCGGAAAGCCAACGCGTGCGTCGCCCCCCCAAAAAAAAAATACGGACGAAACAAAAAACGCGTCGTCGTTGCAACCAACAAAATGGTGGTAGTAGTACGTGACGTTCGTATAGGGACGTAATCGCGGCGTGCATTTCGTTGTATGCCATCCGTTAAGGCAGCCTGCACACAGAAGAAACTAGTTTTATGAAACTAGAAAGAAACCAATTTCATGAAACTAATTTTATATTTGCCGTAAACCGTTGAAACTAAAAAATGTATAGTTTCAACAATGTCGTCTAATGATGAGGATGTGTTTTTAATGGCTTCGTAACAAAAAAAGGAAACGTAGATATTGGATTTTTAGTAAAAGTTCACAAATAATATTTATAAAATAAACGAAGATAATATTGGTCAAACGTGGATAACGTTTATGTAAATTATTATGTTTATATCAACACTATTCAATTAGTACGATAAATACTATTTATACTTTCTTATACTATTTATTACTTTTTACTATTTTTACGCTGTATAATATAACGCTAATTATTATTTTAAAACATGACATATATAATCTAAACGTGTACATACAAAATTAGAATTTAAAATTTTTTAAATTAATTAAAAACTGCCATAACTGACGAAACATTACTGTTGAAACCAAAATTACAAGTTTCATGAAACCGCGGTTGCGCAACTATGAAAAATTTTTGTTTAATGAAACTCGGTGCGCGCGTTTATTTGTTTTTTAATTGAATGGTTTCACGAAACAAAAGTTTCACATTTCATGAAATTGGTTTCTTAAAACTAGTTTCTTCAGTGTGCAGCCCGCCTAAGTCGTATTACGCCGTAACGGTTTATTTATGAGCCAATAAGAAATTCGTGACGAACAAATAATTTACAGTCACGTTAAACGATCGGACCGACGGCGTACATTTTTGCCGTATATTCGAACGTCGCCCTTCGAGCGCCGGGTGTTCGCGTATCGTCAACGACACAATCATGTTGTCCACCGCGCGTATATATATAAATAATAAGTCCTAAGACCTTCTCGGTGTCGGAAGTACCGGACGGCCGGTGGCGGATAATCAACGTTTGTGTTTTGCAGCCACGGTCCGAAAAGAACGACATGGACGATCGACGAACGCGGCGCGGACCTCGGAGCGACGACGTAAGTGTCAAATTCGCGGGTACGCGACGGCGTACGTGTAATAAATAACCTGACGTTCGATTTGTTTCGCCGCGTACAGATGCCAACCGACTGTGACCACCGCCGCCGCCGCCGCCGCCGCCGTCATAACGCCGCCGATTTCCGGTCGATATTGCGTATTATTAATTTAATAGAAAAAATGGTAAGACGACCGCCATTCGGAATCTGTGCACCGTCGGTGGCCGTCTAATTTCGGAGGACATTGCGCTTGTGTTTGGACGATTTCGGGGCAGGGTTAACAAACACCGTTAATCGCGTATATATAGCCCATCCCTTGGTTTTTAATTGGCGAACGCCGGAAACGTAAAGTTACCACTGGCCAAAAAGCGTCCCCGAAGTTTCCGGCCACTCGACGATGGTTTAGGGTACGTGGTCGAATTGCGGGATCGACGCGATCGTTTTTTATCCAACTCGCGTTTTTTTTTTATTTTTTACGTAATCCGTAGATAAAATACAATAACATATATTACGAGAGGATCGAAGAGCGAAGACGGGAACAAAACCTGGAACTGCAAGTGTTGACCATGTTTTTGCAAAACGTTTACGACGATCTGAAGGGCATTTAGCCGGTGTACACACGAGACCGACGAACGCGCGACCCCGTTCGACCGGGCGGCGTTTTGCGTTCGACGTTCGCCGGCGCGGCAAAGGCGTAACGGACGTTCGCGCGTACGTAAAAACGAAACGGTTCCCAGTGGTCTTCCGAAATCCGTTCGTTACTCTAAAAGACGCGCGTTCGTCTGGACGTGGAAATCGTATTCGTATCGCGCTACTTATCGATTTGTACACAATGCGCGGGCGTCGCGCGACCAGTCGACAAACGCGAAATATTTAACTTTTCCCGATAACGTTTATTCCACAAGCGGAAAGCTGTAACTCTTGCCGCGGTCGTTCCAATCGAGCATGGGGCGTCGCCGATTAGTCAATATATCATACAATTGGTTTACATATCGAATTACGTATTTATGATAGTCGCGAACGACGGAGTTGCCCGTCTAACGGACTAAGGAAAATTACAATTTAATGTAAAATGAAAAACCAAAATCAATTTTCAACTAAATTGAGTGATGTGCCGAGTAATTCCCGGCATTTTAACGAACTGTACGTATTGGACTTCATCTGGTTAACTTTATCGCGAACACTTACCGTCGTTGATCACTTCTCATAGAGCTTCGAAACGAACGATGTACCTATGTACTTTATGCGCTAACGTTATTTACTCTACCCACCACGACGACCCGTCATGGTTAACCAAAAATCAACGTTCGGTAATAAACGGCAAACTTCGTTCGTTAATACTCGACACGCTTTCCATATTCGATTAATGTTTCAGTATCGAATATTCTCACGAACATATTTATACTCTCGAGTACATTTCGAACGCGATTGTTTTAAAAATTAATTTTGGTCACTTTCGTATATTTTTTTGTTTTTTGAATTATAAAAAACTATCGCTAATTTCGCTATTTTAAGTACTCGAGTAGCGCCTGTTTGAAATAATCTTTTTTATTTCGGCCAATTTTTCGTGTAGTGGTGTATTTGAATACTACGAAAAGCAACAATTTTTTACATGCCTAATACATATTTGAATAAACGAACGACGTTCAAGTACGGTAAAGATTTTAGCGGTTTTCCGCAAAAACATTTTTATATTCGCGCGTTTGTAGATACTTGAAAGTTTACCTTTAAAGACTTACCACGAATCGAGCGCGTAAATTATAATGACCGACGTTAAGTTCGACCGTTTAAATACAAAACGAAAAGAACCACTCGTTTAGTTAACGTTCGAATCGTCGTTGAAAAAATATTTTCGAATATTAAATAAACATGTACAAGTGTTTTACTCTTTCCGAAACATTACGTTATTTACCGACGATTTCGAGAATGTTTAAATACTATTTCGAGTACTTATGGTAAACAACGTTCGATGGTTGTATTAATTTATTGGGAAAATCGTCGTTATGTTCGCCGTTAAAATAATAAACGACGTTTCCATATTACGATAACGACGCCTTTTGAATAAAATACAATTTCCGATTTACCCGTGAACGAATGTTCGCAATCGTATCCGCAATAAATTTCGTCGTCCCACTTAATATGTATATATATACATTCGAACGAAATACCAAAGTGTCGAATAGGTACACACCAACGGCGAACGCTCGATGTAGCAACTTTTTCAGTTATCTCGAACGAAATAAAACAAATAATTCGTACGAAAATTAGGAAACCGACCGGAAAATACGTTTATATATTTTTAATTATTGTTTGAATCGACAACGCCAACGACAATTTTTTTTCCGAAAATAACGTTAACGGGTACACAAAAACGTTAAACACGGTTTAATAATAAAAAAAACGAAAAACGTTATAATCCACTCGCCCGTTGCTCGATTAAACTGGGTCTTCGATTACAATGTTACGGGTCGGATCGACCGCGATTATGATTTAAATTAGAAACGCGAAATTATATTATACGGCGACGCGTATTAACGGTTCACGATTTTCGGGTTGGGCGGAGGGTGGGAGGGATGGAGCGGGGAATTGACTAACTTTAAGCGTTGGCGCATCGTCGCCAATTCGTTTTAAACATTAATTCGGCAATATTTGGTAGTAACCTGGCGACTATACGTTTATACGAATTTAGGGGGAGAGGGGGGGCGTGGAAATTGTTTTCTTCTCATCGACCAAGCGCGATTGGTCACGTGTTAGAATACGAATTTTAAAATTAGTATCGACCGCGAACGAATATTACCGTACGACTGTAACGAAAACTCGACGAGAAAACCGTTTTTCGGACGGGCGAGTGGAGCCGCGATTAATCGACGCGTTTTACAGCGACATGAAATACATTTCCCCGTTCGCGTTGTGCACAACGCTCTGGTACGGTTTCGCGACGCACCATTCGTACCACACCTTGCGCGTGTCGCTGCGCCGCCAAAAGTTGACCTGCAGCTCGTCGCCCCCGCGAAGCGGAACCGGTTTGGTCACGGGGAAATAGGCCGGAAACCAGCTGAACATGCCGTCGCTGAACGTCTCCGGGACGATGCTGAGCGACACGTTCTTGTAGAGCACGGTCTCGAAGTATCCGGCGAACCCGTGCAGCACGCAATCGTGCGATATGTGGAACGAAAGGGAGCCGTTCCGGTCGTTGCCGTCGGCCGAGCGGTCGAACTTCGGATGGACGAACGTGAACAGTGCCTTGGCCGCGGCTATGCCGTACACGTTGTTCAATTGGACCACGTACGGTTTCTGAAAGTTGCAGTTGTTTTTGTTCCGTCTGATCGACGATATTTCCGCGTACAATTTTCGCGACTGTATGGGGCCCAAATACGACGTGTAGCTCGACGGTATGCTGAGCCCGTCGTCCTTCAAATACCGTTGCGCGCCGTCCAGACATTCCGGCGACAATTCGTTGTCGCCAAACGAGCCCAGCAACTCCGACACCAGCACGTCGCACTTCTCCGCCGGCTCCCACGTCCGCATGTCACCGTGGACAACCGTCACGCCGCCGTCCCATTTCTCATTGTTCTTCAACAGCAGCGTCGGTATGGCGTTCTCGTTCTTCTCCACGGCGCTCACTTTCACACGGACGCCCGCGTCCTTGGCCGCCGCCAACGTCGCGTCCACCAACGGACCGCGACCGGCGCCAACGACGTAAACGACGACGACGACGGCCGCCGGATCGCGGCTACTCGCCGATTTGTCGGCCAACGCCTTCGCTATGGCCCGTCTATATTCGTTGTACTTGACGGGGTCTTGTTCGAACGTCTCGTACACGTGCGACTGCAAGTTGTGCTTCAGTGGCTGCAACGGCGTCTGTAGATAGTCCTCGAAACCGCTTATGAACTCGGAACTGTACGGCGTCAGCGCCGTGGTATTTTGGTACAGATAGGCCAAGTAGTTCAGGCACGGTTTCGCGTTCTTCGACTGGCCGGCTACTACGATTTGACAACCGATGTTGAACATTTTCTTGACGAACGCCTGATGACGTTTCGGCAGTACCGGATAACCCATTTTGTTCGTCAAAAACACCTTCGTATCGATCACCAACGCGGCCACCGGTTCCCCTAACCACCGGTCGAGTTCTCCGGTACTCGGTAGTTCGGGCCCGATGTCTAACGCCAGCTTCATTCGGCCTACGTTCCTGATTGACGACACGAATTTCGTCCATTTTCGCCACGGGTCTGTTCCCGAATTCGTTACCGGGACCGATATCCAAAACTGAATTGAAACGGCCGGGTTTAGGTACGTGTCCGCCTGGTTGTCCAACAATCTCGCCAGATTCACGAAGTCTCCGTGCAACGGCAACTCGAACATAATACTGTACACGTTCAGAAATATCGCCCACGAGACATCCCGCGAGAACGATTTTTGGTTATCCAATCTGGTAGTTTCGTCCGGCGAATCGACGTCGACGGGTAAAACCACTTTAACGACCACGCAATGGCACCATTTTTGATAAAACAAAGGGTTTATCACGGTGCACGACGGGTCTAATACTTTGGCATTAGTGTTTAACCGAAGACTCGATACGGGCACACAGGCGAACGTGAGTTCCAATTCGTTTACAGAGTCCATGCAAGCCTTGACGTTTGTGTCTGCGAGAAAATCGAGACCAAAACGAACATCCTTAATCGACATGGCGGCGTATTATTGTGAATAGACGTAGATGTACACGTCAAATGTTCCTCGGACCTGCCAACAATTATATTAATATATTATAAATCCGACGGAATCTTTATTGACCGAAAATACGTTATCAGTTTTACAAGGAAGTAAAATTTGCAAGTAGTAAAGTAGTAGTAAAGAAAGCGATGTTACATGTTCCCGGGGTTCACGAATATAATGTGCTTATTATGTGGTTAGTCTAAAATTAAAAAACCATCGTCAAATTGTCAAACTAATAAAACGGTTTTACATAATGTACATAATGATATTATTCGATACCAGGGGTATCTTTATTCGTGTTTACTCAATTATAAAATTATACTCGTCGTCAATTAGTAAATCAAAATTACGAATATGTATATTTTACGTAATTAGTCGACCGAATAATTAATAGATATTATTAAATAATTTATAAATACTCGTTAAATGATTATTGCTGGTAATCATAAAAAAATAACTAATCATATTTGTGAAATACTTATATTAGATATTGTTTTACGTTTGCTGTGTTCAAATGTATTTTAAATTTTAAATTATCGTAGATTTATCATTTTAACAAAAATAAAATTATCATTTTATAAACGGGCAGTTTTCGACGACATATTTATTATAGTTTCAGATATTTAAATTATAATTTTGTTTTTCACAAACATTTTCACAAACTATTCAGGTTGCTAAATAATTTTAATTTTCTAACTATCTAAACTTGAGATAACTGTCTTATTTTGACGACAAAACTAATGGTTTTATAACGTGTCTAATTTAATAAATAAAAGGAACCCTAGAAAAATTGTTTACGGTTTATTGACTGAAAATGAAAAAATGTTTAAATAAAAGTTTATTTCTCGAGTTTTTGTTAATATTTTAAACGACTGAATTCTGTAAATTAAATTTGACTTAAACTTCGTACTTAAATAATGTGTTAATTTTACTATTTTAAACGCTCGAAATTCAATGTAGCGTTAATTCGTCGTTAATTTTTATAAACGCTTAACGTTTAAATTACGAAATGATTTCACTATGACATTACAACAATTGTAGTATAAATTTATTTTATAGAAAGTTAATCAATCATACTATAACCTAACTATTTGTAGATATTAAATATATTATAAAAATATTACGCGTTTAAAATTAATAAATTAACGACTGTTATGAACCCTTTGTTCATAGTCAGCATTTGTAACTTGAGTAATACTGACTGCCGTCGCACGGCTGTGTCTGAATATGCGACGACAGCCGAGTTAGAACTACCACGACAACACATTAGTTGTCCAACACGAGCACGTATAATTTTAATTAGTTATAACTAATATATTCTGTGAGCATTAAAAAACCGACTCAATAAACCAATCATTACTTAAACGGAGTTAATTCTTTTGAACAAACCCACGTTACACTGTCTAACAGCTATAACTGTTCGCCTGTGACAACAACGGACTCAATCGGCTCAACCGAGGTCACTACACAACTAGTAATTTGGCTTTTTCATAATAATTTAATTTATTGTTAAAAACGTCTGAATTATTTAATCGAGGTGTTTTTCTTTGTAAAAACACAAATATTTTTTAGTTAAATAGTGTTGGGCGATAAAAAAACTTAATAGGAATAACTTTTTATTGCTATTAAAATTAATAAGAAAAAAACTAGCCTCGGATAAATTCGTTAAATAAATGTATAAGCAATAGTTAAATATTCTAATTTAAGAATGTATTTTATTTTTAAAGGATAATTGTGATAAAATAATAATAAAAGTTGTTAATAATATAAAAAAAAAATGTAAAAACAATTATAATTCAATATAACACGTACAATAAAATATCCATAAATTCTAATCTAAAACAAGTAAATAAAATTAATTTTACAATTAAATAAAAATATTAGTAGTTAATTGAATATATATCCGTTTGAAAGTGTATTTATAAATATTTCGTTACATTTTGTAAAAAATTTAGAAACATCCTATTGTATTAAAAATATGGATATTTAAAATTTTTAATACGTAACTTTTATTTTTGTTGATTAAAATTACATATTTTTTATTTTATGTTATAATTATTTTAATTTAACATTTTTAAAAAACTATAAAATCGCTTAAGATTTATATATAAATATGTATGTATATATATGTATATAAAAATCATTTTTCAAGAACAAAGTTTTCAAAAGAATTACATTACAAGCGTTGATGCGAAAATACCCATTTTAAATAAATACAAATATATACAATATAAAAATAATTATACAGTTTTAAAAAAACTAACAATTTGAAACATCTACTTACCAGAATATAAAACCTAAGTTTTGAGTCTACGATAATTTAACCGGCTTTTTAAATTATTATTATTTATTTATCGCAATAACATAAATAATAGGATCAATCATCAATCTGCCCTGACTATCAAACATTACAAACTTAAGACTAATTTATTTTTTATATTGTTTTATCTTGTAAAATTTAAAAATGCTTCTAGTATTGTGATTAAAAATTTTAAATTAAAAATAATTGTTTGCGAAAAGTAATTTCATTTATTTAATAGTTTCTAACGATAAAAAAAATTAGATAAAAACTCAAAACATATATCTTTATATACTCGAATATAGTCTCTAATACTATTATATCTATAAGTTATCTAACACTATAAAGTATGTATAAACAATACTACCTGTAGTATTTGATGGTGTCGCTAAATTAATATAATATATATATATTTTTTTTTTGTATGAAGTTAATTTGAAGTATACGTTAAGCTTAAAAAAGTAACTTTGATTAAAGTTAATAATATCGTTTACATGTTTACCTTACGGTTTTACATTATTTATTACCTTTAGAGTAAAAAACATATTATAAATTACACGTAACTTCGTAATACATGTTTTCGAAATTAAACTTAGAATTTATACGTAATAATGTATTTACTATTTACGAATTGTATACCACTGTTATAGTTGCTATATTATCATCGAACAACCAAATAAAAATATCTGATCTAAAATTTATTTTTTTCGAGCCCCGAATGTTTCGCTGTCGTTAAAACGACGTCGTTACAAATACGCAACTTAGATAATTTCTTCGATGATATGACCGTCTATAAGTCTAAAAACATGAATGTGTGTGTGTATGTCAGTCATTAAGCACCCTCAACCAACGGCTAAAATTTATATTTTACAATGTTATCTTTTCCGCCTATACATAATTAGATTTTAGCGATTGCTTTTCATGGACTAGCATAATCGATATAACATAGGTACTCACCAATTCTAGAGGACGATGAATCCAAAAGACATATTTACCGACTAATTTAAAATTAACCCGATAATAACAGGCATAATATTTAAGGTAGGGTTTTTTTTTATTACAATAATCCGAAATAGACTGGCGTCGTATCATACAAATATATGACCGTTAGAAAGCAATTAGGGTAAAGACTGAGGATACGAAAGGGTGTACAAAATCATCGGACAACGTATCAGAACGAACCATCGACGAATGCGCAACGAAATTACCAGTAAGAGACCGCTTCAGTTCCTCGTTCGTTACCATCGAGTGTGTGGTCAGTGTTTTCAACCCGTGTCGTACCGTAACGTACGCGGTTAATAAGAACGGACGACGTCACGCGAAACGTTTCGGACCGTAAAACGTGACAAAAACTATTCCGTCGTCAAACTATGGACGATTACGCGAATCGTTTCCTAAACGATTTCCGCGAATACTCCGGAACACGACCTAAGCGTTGAATAACCGTCGAATTATTATTGCGCAGTTCGGGTCGACTCCGCGACGTTCGACCAAACACGATGGTGCGCGGCAAAATCGGAAAAACAACGCTCCGGAATTGGAAAATATCGTTAGGGACGACTACTAGATAAGGCCGTTTATTATCGCTTATCACGATTACTGAGGGAAATCAATCCTAAGCCACACCACTGAACGTTATTTGAACCGCCGTCACAGTGATAACGAACGCGATATCGTTCACGTTATCATCAACTGATAATACACGTAACGCTGATAACTCGTACACAATATAGGCGTACCCACGAATTATGATATAAAAATTCCTACATTTTTTTATTAGATTAAAATTGCATCGTTCGAAACAGGTAAATACTGGAGAACAATTTTCGCAATTTATTTCTCAAAACGATAATCGGTTCCGCGCAAGTCGATTCATTCAGTATACATTTTGCTACAGACTTTTTATCGAAACTTACAAAATACAAATTTGTCTTAATCGTGTCGAATTACATCCAGTAATCGAATTGAACATTTCAGTTTGAAACGAGATTTTCATTTTCCACCACTTTTCAAAGCGCTGAACTGAAACTCTATAGTAATAAATTTAATAATTGTCACAATCGCAAAGTAAACGACGATATCGGCGTTCCAATTAATACGCATGCGGTGTAAACTACAAAGAAATTTTACTGAAGTATCGATGTGGTCACTGAATATCCTGGAGAAAACCAAAAAGCAACCAAATGATAGTGTACATTCCAGATTATTTAGCTAACCATAAAAATTAAATTATGAATAATTTCTTTAAAATTTAAAAATATTGTTATTCTAAAATCAGTTCTGATTAACAAAACAAATACTTCCCATAATTTTTACAGTATTCATAGAAACAAATCTTAAAGTTCATATCGAAATGACTAATCTAATTGAAAGCCAGTGCTCACTGTGAACAATAATTAGATACATCTAATGAATCGTTACCGAAAACTGAACACCGTTGTTCATATTAGAATTAACCAAAAATGTCAAATAAACTTAACACAATTATTTTATATAGTTTCTTTTATTATTATTGGATATTAAAACCAAATTAAACTTATATGGCCATAAATTAAATTTGAAAAAAAAAATTTAAAAAAAGAATGAATACAAATCTTTAAAAATGTAAAATTGTGTTCTTTAAGTTACATTAAAAAAAAAATAATACAAATCTTTAAAATCTAAAATAATGTTCTTTAAGTTCCATTAAAAAAAAATTAATACAATCTTTAAAATCTAAAATTATGTTCTTTAAGTTCCAATAAGAAAAAAAATGAATACAAATCTTTAAATTATAAAATTGTATTCTTTAAGTTGCATTAAAAAAAAAATTATACCTTATTCCCATTAATATTAAAAAGTTTTCTTTTAAACAAATTATTTACTTAAATACAAACAATAAAAATACCATAATATTCTATGACAATTATTCCACAGTTTTAAAGTATTCCTTGGATTTTGATGGGTTGATAGTCTTACTACCTGGTTTCCAATTAGCAGGGCACACTAAAAATAAAATAGAAACAATAAATTATACGTATTTAACTTTCTCATACAAACATTGTACCTTCGCCATGCTTGTCAGTATATTGGAATGCTTGAACGAGACGCAAAGTTTCATCGACAGAACGTCCAACTGGCAAATCGTTAATAGTGATTTGTCTCAGATTTCCCTTATCGTCAATGATGAACAGACCACGATATGGTATTCCGGTGGCTTCATTATAAACCTGATAGTCCTTGGCAATAGAAGCAGACTTGTCAGCCAACAATGGGATTTGCATTTTTCCCAGACCACCTTCGTTGCGAGGAGTGTTGATCCAAGCCAAATGGCTAAAATGACTGTCGCATGAAGCCGCAATTAACTGGCAATTGATGGCAGCAAATTCATTAGCACGATCAGAAAATGCTATTATTTCAGTTGGGCACACAAAAGTACTGAAAACAAATTATTATTAATATACACATTTATAACGGATACACGAAAAATAATATATATTACAAGTCCAAAGGATAGAAAAACAAAACCACGTATTTTCCTTTAAAAGACTCCAATGAAATATCTTTAAAGTCACCGTTGATGACTGCAGTGCCCTTGAATGACGGTGCTGGTTTTTCAAGTGATAAAACCATTTTTCTGAAATAAATGTTAACAAAAATAGCTTTAAAATGTGGTCTGGTTTTACGTACGTAACAGCGAGCATCATCCATAATCCGTTAACCAGTTTGTTTAAAATATAAATAAATTATGAAGTAAAAAAAATGTTCGAATTATTAACAAGGTTTGTTTTATTATATTGAATTATTATTTTAAAACGTTTAATCGAAATTAATATCGAACTCGCTATGAATATATGTTCGTATCTAAATAACATACTATGGCAATTATTATTTAACCTTAACTAAAATTAATTTGTATAATATGTTTAATCGGTGCCATATAAAATAAATAAATATAAATAATCGTACAATGCTAAGGCTTTAATCGACAATGTATATAGAGAAAAATAGATTTACATAAAGCTGAAATATAAAAAATACATATACCTAGGTGACGATTATTTGTAGTTACAATGCAAACAACGCGTTATTTGGTGGACAAATTTGTCAGATTTCAATTGCAATTTTGTATCAAGACCATTAAGCAAACGATTATGTATTTTAGATAAAACGTAATAAGTACTCGACAACAGAGCTACGCGTTTATAATTCAACAAATCGAGGTGAATAATCGAATAATTCATATTTACCAATGCTCGTTTGTTAGGCTTTTTTTCACGATAATAATTGAACGCAATTGAAATCACAAGATAAAACGAAATCACGACTTTGTCGATAACCCGGCCGAATTATAAGAAAAAATAAAAACAAAGTGTACACTAATATATCACGTTTCGTTGAGTGTTCCCCCTCCCCTGCCGACGATATCGTATATTCGATTACGCCGATGACTCGGCAATAAAATAAACAATTACGCGTTCGCGGTCGCACGGATATATAACGATTTAACACGAACTACGAACGTCACGGTTTCGGTGGGATGAATAAAAATGCATACATGCCCGTCGTCAGAAGAGAGAAAACACGATTATGTGCCGTACGACGGACAGAGATAGGAGAAACGCCATTACCGTTGATTATAAAATCTTCGAGAATATTCGGAAATGTCGTCGGGAAATACCTACACGAATGAACGACGAAGATATTTGTTTGCGGCACCTACGTGATCACCCATTATTGACGACTAAAAGAAAATGGCGTTTTTCATTTACTAACGAATACTCTACTCGAGGGAACGAACCGGCGTAAGCGAACAACACCACCACGCGACGTCGTGTTGTTACGCGATTCTACACAAACGTTACGAAATAACTACACATTCGTCGTAAAATACAAAGATAAAAACAGTAATAAATACAGCGTCGGCATATTTACCTGGTTAGCTCGTGAAACTCAACGAACGCGAATGGAAACAAAAGAAATAAACGATGGTGGTCGGTCGTAAACACGGCAAATACTCAGTGTCGGAGGTCGGCAAAACAAATAAAACGAGTCCGCGGCGGCCGGCGTAAACGACTTTTACGTACGCTTCGGCGCGCGTGCGCACGTACATCGCCGCGAGTCGACGGTGGCGCACAATGCGGCGAGCGCGTGCGAGTGCGTGCTATCCATGAGTCGACGATGGCAAGAAACGGCAGGCGCGTGCGAGTGCGGGCCTGCCGTGAGCCGTCGCATACGTACGTTAACAATATGATGGTGCTAAAGCTAAAACAGTGGTCGGGTGCAAAACGGACACCGCCACCACCACCACCAACACCACCACCGGCGCAAACAACGACACGTCGACGGATCGTTCCTCCACCTCTTACCACGTCATCACCGATACTATCAACGTATTATCAATATTATCTATGAAGCATTGGAATACAAAAATATTTTTTTCGACACGGACTTGTAAAATATCCAACGCTCCCTTTTTTTTCTATACATCTTATTCATTTACAACTTATCGAATCGACTTTGCACTTTAATAATAAACGCGTTTATTTCGTAATCTCGTCTGGTTGACATTTTAAATATACCATAAAATTTCTTTAAACATTTGCAAAACAAATGTAAACGTGAATTAAATTTTAAAAACAAATAT
>JAIPRN010001522.1:0-44181 GCA_025469175.1 Geopemphigus sp. TES_GeoC_2020
CCGTTGAACAATCGTTTTTGGAATTTCAGTTAACTCCTCCACTAACCTACAACCAGCATTTCGATGTTCGTTCAAAACAGCTGAGACGCGAGCAATGTTTTCGTTGTGCTTGGTCTTCCACATCTCTCTGCTCGTCATCAAACGACTCCCTGCCGGATGAAAACTGACTACGCCACCGAAATACAGTAGCACGGGACATAACTAACTCACCATAAGCTTTCATTATCATTCGGAACGTTTCTGTAGCACGGTTTTTCTAACTTTACACAAAATTTTATCGCAATTCGTTGTTCGAGATTTTTTTTCCACGTTGAAATTATAACCGCCATCACAAACATACACACAACGACAGATACGATTACACTGCCAGAAATGATCTCATACACGTGAACCTTTGTACGAATGATTATGAGTGTTATCGTAATAACTTCCCAGAATTTCATAATTATCTAGATACTAGTATTAATTTTAGAACGGTTGTCTCAAAACTTATGGGACGCGTTGTGTATGGGCGCGGTCGTTGGACGAGACACGCGGTCGTTTAACGAATTGGATATTTTCCCCGGAAAATTATCGAAACTAACCCGTTTTACGGGTTTTCCTCGCCAATCGCGACAACTGACGTGTTTTAGGCGACGTCGCTCGAATTTTCGTTTAACATTCGCGAAGTGTACGTATGTTACGACGTCGTAGGGACGTCCTCCGCATAGAAAAACGCGTATATTTTTAACGCAACGTAAAAGATACGTTATTTAGCTACACCATCGCCGCTGGGGTCGACACGTTTTCGAAGCCCGGGCACTATATATATTCAGAATAAGAACGCACCGCGCGCGTCCGAATGATCACCGGAGAAACTCTCGGATCCCCCCCCCAGTCGTTGTCCGTGAACGTTGGAAAGTAATTATCGGTCGAGATATCGCAGTTACGACGACAATTGCCGTCGCTGATCCGCGCAACTATCATACGCGAAGTATCGAAACATCGTACACGCCGCCGGCATATGGTCAGCGGCGGGAAGACGCGGTCAGCCGCCCGGTGCGGTCTTATTCCGAAAATCGTGTAGCTTTCGCGTACGCTCGTCGTTCCGAAACCGTTTATTCTCGTTCGCGGATCGTTGTCCACCAACGCGCAAACTCCTGCGATTTATCGATAAATACCGGTAATCCGACGGGATACGCACCGCTCCAGGCCCGGTGAGTGGTATGGACACGGATGAGTGACACAACAATATCCCGTCCGAACGAAACGAACGGGTGAACCGGACGGAATTCGTGACGTTGTTGACACAACCTACGCGCTACGGGCACACGCCCGAAAATTGGAACGTCACCGCCGACCGCGCGTTTTCTTTTCCGAACGGAAATTCGGTACGTCCGGTGTTCGTAGCGTTAGGTCGTGAATTTCGTCGGTACGCGGTTTCGTCGAACGGTAACGAAGAGGAACCGCGCGAGTCGAAAACCGAAATAAAAAACGTTTTTACGAAACCGGCGCGAGACGTCGAAACGGCTAAGATTCGCCGGTTGAAAGGAATTCGGCCCGTATTTCTGTACTTCATCCAAATCCGTAAAATAGCTAAACGAACGCCCCGTATACGATCGTCCGTTCGGAAATTCCGAAATACGTACGCGTAAACCGAACGAGTTCGTCGTATGGCAGTAGCGTACATAGACTTGAATTTCGGGGGGGGGAGAGGGTTAATTTTTTTAAAATAAATAAATCGGACGACCCTAACGAAACAAGACACGTTATAAACTTTAATAGATCGTTCATTTTTAACGAACGCGTTATATTATAACGTGTATCGAAGTTTAAACATATTTTAGTTTTTCGTTATTATCGACTGAAAATATACGTCTCGTAAAAAAATTAATTTTTCCTAAAAATTTCCGGGAGAAATTTTATCCCCATCCTCCAATTTTAGTACGCCACTGGTGCACCGAAACGAATTTTTTTCGGCCCGTCCGAACGGAATTGCCGACGCTCGAACCGCGAACACGCCGTATACACGGACGTTTCGTTACCGACGTTCGCAATAATAAACCGCGCGCGTCCGGTGGAAACGGTGACGACGATCTTGTCGGGCGATAATAAATATATCGAAATAGACGGGCGATATCGTTAGAAAGTCGAGGGCCGCGTCTCTGTAGTGGTTTGTTCAAGAGGCGCGAACAGAGGCGCGCGTGCTCGGTACGAACGGAATACGAATGGCCGCGGCGAGGGAAATGGTCACGTCGGCGGTTCGTGGGAGGGCGACAAACACGTCACCGTGCTCGGTATACGTTTTACGGAAACGGCGCGCGAGTAAAAGTCGAAAATTCGCCGACGGCGCGCGATAGTTTTGTAACGTAAATCGTCGTTTCCGTGGAGGGACGCGCGACTGTGTGTATTACTTAGGACGGTGTCGCGGATTATCCGGTCAAATTGCCGACGGACGCCCGGTACCGTTTTACACTAACCGTTTCGGATCGATAATGTCCCCGTCGTCGTATCGTACGATTTAACCAAACGCCCTCCCCTCCGGTACGGTGGTCCGACGGTATTTCGGAGGAAGACGACGGGAAGAAACCAATCGGACGGTTCCGGTAGGATTGTTTCGCGCCACTTGGTCGAATCGGCGACATCCGCAACGGGCCGGCGACGATTTACCGGTAGAACTAATCGACGCGCACACGTTCCGCGTTCGGAGCATAGTTTTCGCGTTCGAATTTCTAGCGGCGGACGGGACGGCCTTAGGCAAGGAAGTACCAGACATTCTGTGGGAGGTTAACGCGCCGAATTTATGTCGTTAACCGACTAGGCTGAGTGGGTTGTGGGAAGGCCGTAGTTGACAGTTTGTTTGCCGGTGATTTGGATAGCAGTAACGTTTCCGTATGCAGTAGCCCAATAGAGTTGCGGAGGTTCTTGTTGTGGAAGTCAGGTAGTGTACGCCTGTCATCGAACTGCCTCGAGCCGTGACCAATTTATTGGGTTATCGAAATTTCTCCACACCGTGGGGGGGGGCGTACAGTAGTGTGGATTTGACGTATATTTTGAAAATGCCTATCCTGGTGGCAGGGGACTGTTGAGTATGGGGTTGTTCGAATTTCGAGGCACGCGGGAACGTTTATCCGGCACAAGACCCGTCTGTGGTTGTCGACCACTCGCCGCCGCGCTCGGGTAAAAATCTCGTCGATCGAAATTCAACCGAGTCGCGAAAAGTCGGGCGGCCCGTTTTCGTGTACAATTGGTCGCGTTCCTTTTTTAACCCGTCCACTCCCCCCCTCTACACACACACAAATTGTCCGACGCGTTTTCGTACGAGCGCGTGAAGAGGAGAAACGGCCGAGGCCGACGGCGATCGTCGCTTCCGCCTACTTGGCGCGTATTCCAAAAAATCGGAATTTACGCTCCGGTCGGCACTGTCGTGGCGTCACGAACACCTGTCACGACGACGTGTTTGTGATAACGCGTGTGATAATCGACGCGGGTCGCGTGCGCGTGCGTCCGGCGACCGTGTGCGGTGTATGTGCGTGCGCGGCCGTGTCGTCGTTGTCCTCGTCCGTCCGTTCAGATACGCGCGTCGCGGAATCGCGGAAACCCCCGCCGCCGTACCCGACCGTCCGTTCCGACGTTTCCCGTCCGTCCTACCCATCCCCACGACACCTATCGCCGCCCGCCCTCCTAACGGAAAGTTTCTCGCGACCGAACGTCGTCGTCGTCGTCGTCGTCGTTCGATTCGTTCGCCGTCCGTAATATTACGCGCGTCGCGTCCCCGCCAGCATGTTCGCCGTGTATTGTAAATCGATCGACGCGCCACCGCCGCCGCCGCCGCCGCTGTTGTCGTCGTCGTCGCTTTCGTCACCGTTTCCGCCGCGATCGCCCAACGGTTTCGAATGATCGCCGCGGTCGTCCCGTGCCGAACGACCGCCGTCGCCAACAACAACCGTCGCCGGATCGCCGGCTACGATATATCGTCTGCCGCCGCCGCCCAGCCCGTCGTTGTCGTCAGTCCCACGTCGTCGCGCGAGCCCTGCCCCGGAGTTATGCCGCTCGCCGGTCTCGGAGATTCAGTGGATCCCTGGAAACGGGTATCGATCCAACCGGAGTCCAATCCGGTAAGCCTGATCCATCGTCGGTGCCGGACGAGATTACCCCTCCACCGGTCGTGGGACACCGACGGATTTCCCGTTGTCAATTCGCCGTCGTATACGGCTCGCGTACTTTCGACTTCCCCTCCACCACCTTTCGGCGGCCTTTACGCGCGTAATTTTGTCCGTACGACGTTTACTTGTTGACACCCCTACCCCCCCTCCCCATGGCCATTTGTCACGTGTCCACGAACGACGTTTGAAAGTCCGTCGTCGGAGATAGTGTGTGCCGTACGTACGCGTGTACGCATTTGAAGTTCCGTAAACCCAAACCAACGACGCTCGTCGAACTCGACGATTACCGTCTAGTTTTTATCGAAAACGTATTTCAATTCGTGGTTAAGTAATATATATATTTGACGATTTTAGAACGTTATTTAACGACGCGAATTGAAAAACTACGGAATACTCGTTCGGTGGTCGACAATTACTCGCGGTTATTTTATTCGTTTTTGTCGCCTTGTCCGTCGTACACAAATAACACGTCCGAGTATCGTTACGTTGTGCATATATTTATCTATTACGACCATATATATATCGATCGGACAACGGTTGGTCGACGTTTGTTATTAATTGATTATTACTTAACCGAAGTAGTAAAATTATGGAAAATTCGAATTGGCGATAACGAATAATCGTAATGTAAGTATTCCATACTTTGACGTCTTCATCGGTTACTCGATTTCGAGTCGACGTTTCAATTAAACTCCATCGTACCATTTTGAAAGCTACAACGCTCGTCTACCCATTTTGTCGGTAACGAAACTGTAGGTTTTTTATAGCGTTCGAATACCCGACGCAATCCAATTTTGACGTACAGTTTCTGCGAATAAACCGTTTTTTCACGAACGTATTTGTGTTCGAAGTTTTACTCAGATTTAGGATAACTGTTATACGACGCGTATATATATATTTTTTTTCTTCGAACGTTTCAGAATCTCACCAACACAATGGTTGTTGGAACGTCGAAATCAAAACCAATACCATTTGGTCAACCCAATTCGTCGGGTCTACATAACAATATAGGCGTTGCGTCGGATAGAGATGACGAAATTGTCGAAGAATTGGATGAAGATCAGGATGAGAATTTGAACGATTCTGATGAAAGTGGTCATGAAATTGAACTCAAAGAACTCATTAAAGAGGGCCATGACCGAGCTGATCGATCTCAGTTTGAATTATTGAAAGTTCTCGGACAAGGGTCATTTGGAAAAGTTAATATCTAAATATATTAATTATATTCGCGTTACATTTATATTTACTTTCGTTAACATTTAGGTCTTTTTGGTTCGAAAAATTGTTGGTCCTGATAACGGTACACTTTACGCAATGAAAGTGTTGAAAAAAGCGACCCTTAAAGGTATATATATTATTTGAACATCTCTTGGAGGTTATACGATTTCAAATTTACATTTATAGTGAGGGACAGAATAAGGACAAAAATGGAACGTAATATATTAGTTGACGTACGACATCCGTTCATAGTGCGATTACATTATGCGTTTCAGACTGAAGGCAAACTTTACCTAATTTTGGATTTTCTACGCGGTGGAGATCTATTCACGAGGCTCTCTAAAGAGGTACAATATTACGCGTAATTTTTATGAATTATCCATTTTCATTAGATTAAGTGTGGCTTTAAAAGTATATTAACAAATTATGCGGTAAAAAAACAAGAGTTATAACCATCGATCGTTTTTTAGTAAAAACATTTTTTCCACGCCGGTATTTTATTACTAAGACGCAGGCATAACTATTGTAAACTTGTTTCAGTTCATGTTCACCGAAGAAGACGTCAAATTTTATTTAGCAGAGTTAGCATTAGCTCTCGATCATATACATAGTCTCGGAATTATTTACAGAGATCTAAAACCTGAGAAGTAAATATTGACCAAGTTAAGACTATTAAAAAGTTAAGAATATTTTTTTTATTTTTACGACGGTCGTTAATATTCGAATCATGTTTTTATGTTAGCATATTATTAGACGCTGATGGTCATATATCCTTGACCGATTTTGGTCTCAGCAAATTGCCTCTAGATGATCAAAAAGCATATTCGTTTTGTGGCACTGTTGAATACATGGCTCCCGAAGTCGTCAATCGCAAAGGTCATTCATTCGTAGCTGACTGGTGGTCGTTCGGTGTATTAATGGTTGGTTGCGTAATTTTCGTGCCCGTCATAAACATCGCGAATCATTTAATCGGTTGTTTTGTATCAATTAGTACGAAATGTTAACTGGATCCTTGCCCTTCCAAGGGGCTAATCGTAAAGAAACTATGTCACAGATATTGCGTGCCAAACTCGGTATGCCACAGTTTTTGTCCCATGAAGCTCAAGCTCTATTGCGTGTTCTCTTCAAAAGAAATCCAAGTAATCGTCTAGGGGCTTGTGAGTATAAAATGAAAAACTAAGTTTCTTTAAGCAAAATTTATATATTTCGACGAACGTTTGTTTAATATTGAAATTTTTGTTTTCAGCTGGTATTCAGGAACTAAAAGATCATGCATTTTTCACATCTATCAACTGGGACAAATTATATCATAAAGAAATTCATCCGCCGTTTAAACCAGCTGTTAGCAGAGCCGATGATGCGTTTTACTTTGACAGCGAATTTACGTCTAAAACTCCCAAGGGTTCGAATTGACGAAATTAGTTTTGAAACGCTGCCGTTATTAACCTAAATTACGTTGTAATTTTTAGACTCTCCGTGTGTCCCACCAAGCGCCAATGCTCATGAACTATTCCGAGGATTCAGTTTTGTCGCCCCTTGCTTAATCGGCGAGGAGGAAATAATTAATCATCAACAGTCGTCGCATGCGCCGATTAAACCGACCGAACAATATTCCAAGGTATTTATTGTATTTCTATTATTAATACAAAAAAATAAAAATCAGAAACGTTTTTGTTACCTAATTTGTCTTCTTTTCGAAAATTGTGTCCTAGTTACCATACGCCAAAAGAAACGCTGCTGACGAATATGAACTGAAACATGAAATTGGTCGTGGTAGTTATTCTTTATGTAGATTATGTGTTCATAAAACTACTCGTATTGAATATGCAGTCAAGGTGATATTATTTATTATTCACGCGTTATTCGTCATTTAATTAATATATTTTTCATACCAGATAATTGATAAGGCGCAAAAAGATTGCCAAGAAGAAGTCGAAATACTTTTACGCTACGGACATCACAATAATATAGTGACACTAAGAGATGTAAGTATTTATTATTATTTCGTTAAACTGTTTTTAAAATAACGTACATTACCCAATCTAGATTAGTTTTAATGTTAAAAAAACGAATTGAAAAATACCGTGTTTATTCTTTACGTATTTAATTAATGTTATCGATATTAATTATTATTAGGTTTACGAAGATGATAAGTCTGTCTATTTAGTAATGGAGTACATGAGAGGTGGTGAGTTACTCGACAGACTTCATAAGTTAAAATTCTTTTCGGAAAGAGAAGCTAGTGCCATAATGCAAGTTGTTACCTCGACCATATGTTATTTACATAAAAATGGAGTGAGTTATTGTTGTTTGTTTCTTCGATTAACTATAATATTCGCGCGTAGATTTATAAAATGTATTTACGATTTCAAATTGATCAGGTCGTGCACAGAGATCTAAAACCGTCAAATATTCTCTATGCCACCGATAGCGCGTCACCGGATGGCTTAAGAATATGTGATTTCGGTTTTGCCAAACAACTGCGTGCTGAGAACGGTCTGTTGATGACACCGTGTTATACCGCCAATTTTGTAGCGCCCGAAGTCTTGAAAAGACAGGGTTACGACGCGGCTTGTGACATATGGTCACTGGGTGTACTACTCTATACGCTACTTGCTGGGTTAGTAATTTTGGCCGAACTTAATACATTGACTAATCCATCGTGTTCTGCATAGATACACGCCATTCGCGAGTGGTCCTGATGATACTCCGACTGAAATATTAAATCGCATCGGCAATAGTAGTCTAGATTTAAAGTCTGGCAACTGGATGGTTGTATCCGCCGAAGCTAAAGTAATACTGTTTTTAACGCTCTACATGGTGTGCGCATATAATCGTAATCGGTATTTTAGGATTTAGTAAAAAAATTGTTGCACATTGATCCTCATCAAAGGCCGACGGCATGTCAGATCCTGTCGAGCCCATGGATAATGAATAAAGACAATTTGCCAACGCATCAAATACAGTTGCAGGAATCGTACAAAATAAAGGTTCGTGCCGACGATATAATAATTGCGTCCATTAAAAATCGTCCGTCAATGGTTTTAGGGAGCGATGGAAGCCACATACCGAGCAGTCAGCCAGTCACCACCTACTCCTAACTTAGGACCAGTAGTTTTAAGTCAGCTGGCTCAAAGACGACACAAGTCACGTACAAAGTGATATTTCATATACCTCTACTTAAACATAATACTTATATTTGTTTTTTATTATTATTCTATTTCTATAACTTAAGCGTTTTACCTAATTTGTATACGTTGGCGTCTGCGGTTCGTCTTAAATTTTATTTCTTTTTATTGTGTTTCGATATTACGTAAAATACCTTTTTGACTTTATATCTAAAATTATTTCGTTGATTTTCCAAAGTATTAAGACGAAACTTTCTTCGTTTGCCACAGCACAAAATGTTCGTTATAAACAATTTAACATTGACAATATAAATGTAAAAAATTTCAATTATTATTATTATATTTTTATGTGTATAATAGACTGTTGGTGATGCAAACTGTATAAACATATCTGACTCTATAAAGTCGTGATAATCGTACAATTTTCATCGCCAAGTTATTATATTCAAGTGCTTATGATAAACAGTATTAAACATTCCTAGTAAGATTGTTATGTTTATTAATTACGATTACAAAGTATACAAAAATGTAATTTTATTTTTTATGTTTAAAAATATACAATCTTGTTGAAAGTATTTTTATTGTTTATCGATTATTTGCGCGAATCTTTCGCCGTAACCGAATGGCCGGCGTCCTAATTACCGATCAGTAATTCGAGTATAAGCTATAGTCGGAGATGGACAAAAATGTAGAAAAAACTAACGATAATAACGAACGCGACTTACAAACAAGTCGCGCGAATAAACGTAATTTTTTTGTACGAAACTGTCGCGAAAAATGGACGTTATTCGCGGGATTTGTTGACAGAAAACGATATGGGCTTTTTCGTCGAAGTACCTACAAAAATTTTGTTGTGTATTATCTTTCGCGACGGAATGATAACGGCTTACCGGGAACGCAAGGAGGTTGTATATAATCGGCCGACGGGTTCGTCGGTTCGAAAAGTTACCGCTAAAAAGGTTCGTAGTTATTAACCGGTTAGTAGAGTTGGCCCGAGGTTTACTTTGCGCGTTAAACATTTCCTCTAGCTAAGTCGCTCGCGGCGGTTTCGCGTGGTGCCGACGGCGTGACACTCGTTCGGTGTATTATTTCGTCGCCGTGCCGAAATCGGAATCGTCGTACGCGTTGGTCGTTTACCGAACGGGCAACGAAATCGGTGGCCGATATTCGCGCGGCAGAACTGTGTACGGGGGAACGGACAACGACGCGAACCGGCGCATGTTATTTCGCCGTTCGAAATCGGGTAAATCAACCACGCGCGGTACGCTCGCTATTCGAATTTCGTTAGCCGACACTTCCGCCGCCGCCGAATTGATGGAAAATACGCGCGCGTACGACGAATCGGTTCGGAAACGGTTCGGCGCGAGTTTCACCGACGAAACACCGTGTGGGAACGCAGCCCGCGTTTACGGAACGGCCGGATGAGAACCGTGCGCGCGTCGGTCCAGTCCTAATCGGCAATCCCGTCCTCTGCCGTGTTGCGTCCAACACGGGGTCCGCGGATTTTTCAATACGATTGTTAAGGTCGTGCGGTTGTTTGAACTCGACGTTAGCGCATCGAAAGTTCCGACAAATCATTTCGGGCTATCGCGAAAATGTGTTTCGCGTCCGTCGTAGCTTCTGTACCGTTTAATTTCTCGTATCACGTTCGATCGCGTTCGACCATTTCTTCTTTGGTATTCCTCTTCTTTCCTCCATCCACAATTCCACAAAACCGTTCTTACTGCTTTCGAATTTTCTTTACTCATAACACGACCAAATCGTCTCTATGTCCATTCTCCCTCATCTCGTCCATAATATTATACGGATAATTGTCTTCGATCAAAATGGCGATATATATTTTTGACGGCCGATCGTTGGCAGCGTTTCTTCGTTTTTCTAACTCTTATCAATCGTCCAACTGTTATCGTATTGCCGTTTGTTTCGCCGTCACCGCGTTCGTCGTAGACGTTAAAAGTTTTTGAACAAATCGAACGCTCTCCGTTATCGGTTATCTACGTAGCCGAATCGTTTTGTAACTTGTTTACCCCGGTTTTGAATTTCTTCGACGGAGAATACTCGTTTTTCGGACTTTTTAAACCCTTCCGATTGTCGCGTGATCGGTTTAGCGAAAACTTTATTTTCGAATTAATCTCGTATTTCTATATTACCGTTTAAATCGTTGGAAAAAATAAACACTGTACGAAAAGTCGTCTTCGCCTCCTACGAATTATGGTAAGTACGCGCTTTTCCGTTAGTATTAACGTAATTACGCGTACATATTTTTGAATTTTACGTCGGCTATAAGTAGTACCTTAAGTATATTCCAATTGTGACGTTCGGTTTTGTTTTTAATCGAGTTTATCGTATTATTATCGATTCGTGTCAACGATGATGTTCGACGATTTTTTGTAAAAAGCTATCAAGTTTATAATTAAGCGTCTTTTTTCTCTTTCGAAAAATACTAGATTAAAAACGTTCCAATATTAATTCGGTATTTACTATTATTATTAAACTCGATCCGTTCGTTTTAACGTATTATTTTATTTTTATATATAGTCGGTCACTTTACATACGGACGTTGGTGATATCAAAATAGAAGTATTCTGCGACGAATGTCCAAAAACTGCCGAGGTAAGTGTGTCGTGAATTATTATGTTCTTCGTATTTGATCGTTGTTTTTTTTTTAATTTCGTATTATTTACATATTATTCGATCGTTTGCCATCAGAACTTCTTGGCTTTGTGCGCCAGTGATTATTACAACGGGTGTTTATTTCATCGGAATATCAAAGGATTTATTGTACAAACTGGCGATCCAACGCATACAGGTAAAGGAGGTTCATCAATTTGGGGACGAAAGTTTGAAGACGAGTTTAAAGAAAATTTAAAAGTAACACCACCATTTTTTATAGTTATCCATTATGCCAGTATGTACATTGTGATAGTTGTTTTTTCTTTTTGTAAAACTTTAGCATAAAGAACGAGGAACTGTTTCGATGGCGAATAATGGACCCAATACCAATAGTAGTCAGTTTTTCATTACTTACGCTCCACAACCTAATCTAGATTTAAAATACACCATATTTGGAAGGTAGTGTATCGTATATATGGATTGTGTGTTTGGTACATATTTGACAAAGATATTGGTTAAATTATACATAAGTATTATTTTTAGTATTAGTATCGACAAACACAAATTATTATTAACTGATCTCCGCGAATTTTAATTTGACATAATTTTATATTTAGAGTTATCGATGGATTTGAAGCTTTAGAAGAACTAGAAAAACTACCGGTTAATCCGAAAAATTTTAAACCATTGACCGACGTGAAAATTCAAAATATTTCGATACATGCAAATCCTTTGGCCCTGTAATTATATGACAAACGTCATAATGTGATGTATATACATATTTATTTATACGTGTATAAGTCAATAAATACATTTTTTATTCGGAGTTGTAAATCGTCCGTATTATTATATTTATCTAATCATTAATTAAATGATTAACATTTCTGGCAAATTGTGCTAGAAAATGTTATTGTCTCATATTTATGGATCAACCGTTAGTCTATGTAGAAATATTAAAATTTCTCAAACGATGCGTTGACGCAGAAGTGTAGAATATTTTATCCGCCTATACATTAAACACTTAATTAATGACATTAAGTACACGTCGACAGGTCGTATTATTATAGACTACGGTTTTTATTCTTGAAGAAGATAACGTTTACTTTTAAAATAAATATGCCACGATTACGTCTCGTATTAAATTGTGTTTAGGTCCTAAATGATGGAACCATTTCAAATCATTGACGTGTGTGCGGGTAGTAATCGCCTTATTTATTTATTGGTCTTATACGACGATGGCACAGGTCCGCTACATGATTCCGAAAATTGTCCGTTCACTCAGACAAGGAGCGCGTTTTCAGTCTCCATGAACCTTTTCCGAAATAAAACGAACACGTCGTTATAATATATTATATTTCAATAATATTCGTTCGTACATAAATGTATGTATATACTTTTAAGAATAGGTCGCGGACGTATAAACGTGTCCGCGGCGTAATAAATATTGTTTATTTCTACGTTTACGTAATACATAAATCGATATAAATAATTTACTTAATTTAATTAACTTAATTGTACGAAATAATACGCGTGTATAAATATTACTAAAATATTCGTCCGATTAAAACGTAATTGTTCGTATGTTTTTGAAACGTAGTAGTTATGTATGGACACCGAAACAACGCGAGTTCGAACAATAAACGTTTTTGGGAACGCGCGGCAATTACCAACTGTTGTTCGCGAAGCGCGCGTGTACGGACACGAATATTAAACCTTACTTTTTTACACGTTGTATAAAGGCATAGTAACACTCATCAAGAAGAGGAAAAACTTAATTCGAATTCCCAAAGGTCGTTACGGTACACAAACGTGTGCGTGTCGTTTTTATCGAGAAATCATAAAAACCACACGCGCCCTATTATTGTAACACGCGATCAAGTTTCTCATCTTCATGACGAGTATACACGTCTATTGCAATATCGTACTTACGTACGTATACTGTATACGTAATGACGGTTTTAATGTAATATGTATATATTAGTAACGATCGGAAAAATCGGTTATTAATTATGTATTAACAATACCTATATGTATATATATAAGCGTTATTCGGAAAACGCGCGAAAAATTCCCAAATAGAGGCACGAAATTAAACCGGAATCGTCGTCCGATTGGTTTTCGAACGCGAAATTAGTTCGTCGACCGAAATTCGATTATAATACGTCGGTGTGTACTCTATTCGGTTTTGTTTTTGTATTTTGTATTTCGGTTTTTGTATATAGTCGGGTGTGTTCACCGCGACGATTTTATTTAACTAGCCTGGGGGGGGGGAAGGGGGACGTTTATGTACGACGTAATTATATAATGACGCGCGTCCGGAGCGATCCGTTTCACCACGCGGGTTTTGTCGATTAATTTTGAGTTTTACATGGCTTTTATTGACGTTGGGTGGGTGTGTGGTGTCGTTTTTCCGTTCCGTGTCCGCGTTACGGCATCATCTTTCGCGGGGTCATCCATTTCTTCATGTAGTAACAGAACACCGTGCTCACGTATATCAATATGAGCAACATGCACGTGATGCCCAGCGCGAGCACGGACATTTTCGTCGGGCACGGTTCCACGATGGTGATCGTTTTGTCTGCGGCAAAAAAAAACAAAACCGAACGCGTCCGGAAGTATAGTAAAATGGGACCGATTGTTGCGTCGGCCCGTTCGACTCGTTTGTACGTAACAAGTACGGGGACGCGTTTTACGAGTTATGTTTTTTTAATTCGGCCTCGCCCGTCGCACATTATACATAATCGCCGGACGTTTTCAAAAAGACCCGAAACAAAACACTGGGGAGGAAACGCTCCGAAAACAGATCGTCGATAAATATTTCGTGTTTACGTAAACGGGATTTACCGGGTGGTTGTACGATTATTATAGTTGAATACGATAGTAGCGAAAATGTAGGAAATTTAGCGAACGTTAAAAACGGCGAATATTGAAAAGTGACCTAGTTACGATTGTCGAATCGAAAATGAAACCAGGCCGCCCTCTACGGTGCCCCAAAATGATTCGTATAGTGTGTGTGTGGGTAGGGAATTATAGCTTCGGACTCGCGTCGTCGGTACGATTTACACGAGCAAATTGTACACAAAGTCGACGACGCGTTAGGTTCCGGAACGAAAAAACTTCGGCAACTTGTACATCGAGTTAGAAACGAATTTTCGAAAAGAAAAAGGCTCGTTCGATTTAAAATCGTTACCGACGAACGACGTATATATATATGATTATTTTGGAGGAAAAGGAATTAATTAGGGTAAGTAGGTTTGTGGGACGGTTGGCGAGAAACGTTTTGTTCGAATTTGTTGGACTGGCGATGGCGGAACGGACGGGCGATTACACCGACCGGCTCGCGCGGATTATTCGCTTTCGTATTGCGTAGCGAGTGTAGTGGGAGAGGGACGCGCGTTGGCGACGAAGTGTAAAGAACGGACGACGAATAACCAACCCGGTCACGATTATTATTTATACGTACGTTTGTTGTTACCACGTCGGTCGCCGAAACGGACCGACCGTTCAGTTTTTCGCGTAACGTTTCGGTCAGTTATACGCCGCGTCCACGTTGAGTGTGGTTTTCGTTCGGCGAAAACGAAAATCGTCCGTCACCACGACAACGTGCCGCCAAATCGTGCGGAATCGCCGCGCGTGTATAAAATATTATTCCCGGGGGTACAGGGGAAATTAATTAACGAACGTACGTAACCGACCGTCTGCGTTCGGGCCTGGACGAAAAACGTCCGGACGGACAGTAACCAGCTGCGCAATGGAGTTTTTCCGAATTCTAAACGATTCGGACGGTCGACTTGTATTGTCGAGGACAACCGGTGGTCGTCCGAATTTCGGAATACGACGACGGGATCGGTGGAAAACTATCGTGTGGACACAGCTGCCCGTTCGAGTGTTCCCCATAACGCGCCGGCGGCACGTCCGGCAATCGGCGTCGCCCGCGAACGGTTCGCGTTTTACGAGACCGACGAAACGTAAACGTCGTCGGCCGTCGCGCGTGTAGTAACATACCTTTGTTGAAGTCCGTGAACAACGGCTCGTTGCTCTTAAGGAATTGCGATTGTTTCTCGTCACCGAAGTCCAACACGAGTATCTCTTGGCTGATCTGCGTCATGTCTTCGCTGTTCTCGGACGTGTCGCCGCTGCTGTTATGTTTGTTGCCGCTCGTCGACGACACCGACCTTCTGCGCCTGCCCCAAGACTCCACGGAATCCCGGCCCCATTCGCACACGGCCTGCGAATGGTGACGGTCGCGTTAACCCTCCGGGTGGTATTATAAATTGCGCGTACGGTTCGTTTTCGGGCGGCGAAACTCGACGAGGGCAATGGCCGGTGCCGGGATCGCGGCCGCCGTATGCCCGTGGTGGTACGTCAGTGGCGTGAGTTCGAGTACGTTCCCAATCAATTCCTATCGGACGCGGAGGGGTCGGTCGGTTATAGTTCCGCAAAACTTTCGCGTACGTTTACCGCGCGTATTTTCGTATTTCCGCGAGGGTTATCATCGTTACGTAAGTATTCGCACGAAAAATGGAAGTACGGTACGTACAGTACGGAACCCGCCGTGCCCGGGGAGAGAACGTACCGGCAACAAACACGATTTACGTGGATTCCGTGAGCGCGAATCGGATACCGAAACTGCGGGAAGGTTAGGTTAGGCACTGCCGAAAGTACGTTCGAGTCGAGAACGTTGCCCCCTCCCCTGTCCCTAAACTAACCGGCCGAATTCTCCCCTCCATCTTCCCACCGAAAAGGGACAAACGAATAAAACGCGGCACGAAAAATGCCGTCGTCGGACGAGGGAACAAATCATTACCGGTTCGCACGGGCCCAAACAGTATTTGACGTTGCACTGGAATATCACGCCGTACGATTCCGTGAACCGGAACGCTTCGTAGATGGATTGAAGGGCGTTGCCTTCGGGCGAGAACCCTGGGAAGATGGTCGGATCCACGGGACACCCTTCGTCGTCGATTATCTGGAACGTGCTCTTCGAGTCCTTGGCCATGGCCACGCAGCTTCTTGCGAATATACCGTAAGGCGCTGCCGCATAAAACGCGCGTAGTAAATGTATTGTCCCGACGGGATGGGCAAAACGGACGGGGGTCGAACTCACTGTCTTCGGGAATCTCGATCCTGAACGTCAGCTTGTCGCCGATTCGTACCGTTTCCACTTCCCTGGCTCTGGAGTCCAGGATCCGGATCCTCGGGGGCGGTGCTTCCGGCGCGGACGTGATGCTTATCATCTCCGGGTCCCTGTTGGTGTTTAAACGTATTTTTGTTTTTTTTTTTTTGTTTACGTACTATAAGCAAATTCGCTCGGGACGATTTGTCCGAAAACATCGGTCGTCGAGACCAAACGGACGACGCGATACGTACGCGTATACCTAATTTAATCTACGACCACGTGGTTTCGGTCGGAACTCTCACCTGATGGGCATCATGCCGAACGTTATGTTCTTCGAAGACATGTCGTACGTGCACTTGACCTTGTAGATTTTGTCCGCTTTCGTCATGACCACGCTGTGATGTTGTAGAACGACCGTATTGGAAAACACTCCGGTCTGCGCAAAGGTAGAGAAAACGCGGGTTATTGCCTCGACGGCGTCTTATAAACGCCCGGGACGCGCTGAACGCGAGAGGCGGAACGAGATTCATACGCCGAATTACTCTTGGCGTTCGTGGTTTTTTCCTGACACCTCGCGTGCCGGGTAACATTTCCGGCCGGTTATTGTACTTACCACCGACTGGGTATTGCAGTCTTGGCCGGCCATTGTTAGGTCCAAACGGAATCGGTCGCTGTTTAGTACGTCTATGTTGCACGTCTCCGATCGGCCGAGCGCGTATATTCTACCGTTGAACGGTTTGTTCGTGCGTACTTGGACCGCTATTTTCGTGTCCTTACAATGGACGGACACTGGAAACGAGAATAACGAAACGAACGTAAAAACACGCGAACGTGGCCGCGGAATGTCGCGGTTTGTCCCGAATTTTCGTCTTTAGTTTCCCGGTCAAAGTCGTAATTCGTTTCGCGATCAATTAAACGAAGTTCGACGTTTATCACGTCAGACCGAGCGTACCCGTTGCGATTGTTCGAATATAAGTTCCACGCGCAGGAAACGGATTTTCCAAGAGGTGATTGTAACGAGAACGTGTACGTATATTAAATTCGTGCCGGAATGTCGAGTGTTTGGGAAGGAATTTTCGTAAAAAAAAAGACGTCGAATATTACCGAACGGAAAAAATATATGTATACGTATATAGAAACGGACGAGCGAAATAACGCGCTATTGTAATACGTACAGCCGCGCGCCGATACGTTCGACGGATTTCGTGCCCGCGGATGATGTTCGAAAATTCGTACAAAGTGTACTGGCCGCGTCTTTTTTGGCGAAAACTCGCCGGCGATTCGATCAAAATACGTACGTAGCGAAAACACGGCCGTTAACTCGAAAGATCCAGGGACGAGTTGAAGAGTCGAGAAACTTGACGGCGAACGCGGATTTCGAATTGGCTACGTTACGATCCGACGGGGGGGGGGAACACGTATCGGTGCTCGCGATTTACGTAGATCCGACCCGGATGGATCGAACGAAAATCAAAAAAATAAAAACCCAAAGAGCGCGTGTATATACCGACCGTCGTAACACGTTCCTGTCCGGTCGCAATTCAAATCGGTTCTGGTCAAATTCAACGACGGGTCGTCGGTGCTCTCGAAGACGACCGGCAGCTGTTCGTGGGGCAGCGTCGTGGATTCTGTAAATACGTCAAAAAGCGCCGGATCAAGGCGGGCTAGTCGACGACACGCGGCGTTAAGCGCGCGCTCCTTAAATGCGCTCCCTTATTAACCGACACACCGTCCTCTCGACTTTTCTACCGACCACCGCTTATGGCACCGGCCGTTGATTATTAATTAGCTTTTTGTTTTTAACGACGAAAATAACGAACAAACAAACAAAAACAGACGTGTTTACGACAAAAAACGTTCCGAAAATGATACGCTAATAACTACGTCGCGGAAATAAAACGAGACGCGTGTCGGTTTCGATATCGAATTGGCCGACCGTCGTTATGGTACGAAGTTCAGAATATAGACATTTTCCTATTTAAAATTATAGCAAATTTATTTCCCTGTATTCGTCGAAATGGGTACGAAGTAATTTAAACGAATGAAAGATTCGACGAAATAAAATTAGAATAAAGCGAATACTTGAAACACGCGTTATGATATAATCGTTCCGATAAAAGTGCAAACGCGTTAAAATATTACGAAAATACTTCGATTGTTGGAAATCAGGAAAAACACGGTATATTGAATGTTCGACGATTTATTCGTATTACAAATATTTGTCGATTTTGCTATTTGTACGAGAGAAGTTCGAAAATATTTTTCGTGATTTTCGCGAACGGCAAAATACACGCGAATAAGTAAACGCCAAGTTTTTCGATGGAAATTACGTATTGGCAATTGTAAAAAGCGTACGACTAATTTAGCGCACTATTTAAAATAACACGGTTGTATTCTCGTTTCGGAACTTTCAGAGTTTGTCGCGTCAATCACGTCCCAAAATGTCGGGCGTTTTTTAAATGTCATTTCATCCACCAAAACGATTTCGATAATATATTCTCTCTCTCTTTCGTCCATTCATTTCCTGCGCACTTTTCGTCACGATTGATTCTCCGAAGTTAATCTGTCCATGTTCGCCATTAGCCGGTAGAACGGGACGGCGGGCTGAGAAAAAACAGCACTCACTCTCGCAATAGTTCTCGTAGTAATTGCCGATCTTTTGCCCGTCGTCGATCAGCGGCCGTTCGGCGTTCAGATAAGTACTGGGCCCGTCCGGTAACGTTTTGTGGTCCAGATGGAACAATTCGCAGTTGTACGCCGTGCCCGCCGGCGGTCCCTTGTAGATGAATGACCGGCAAAGGAACTCGTTCTCGATCTCGCAGGCCAACCGGCACGCCGACTCGCTGGTCACCTGTTGCGAACGACAATGACGTGTGAGGAGCGCGCACGGACGAGAGTCTATCGCCCGATTTTGTCCGTTTTTCCTACGCACGTTTCGCGGACGATTTATTTTTACGCGTGTACGTTTATATACGTGCGGAAGATGCGTTTCGGGTTTTTTTGTTTTTTTTTTTCGTAATATTCGCGGTGAGAATAATTTATTTTTCATATCATATATATATATATATATATACGTAAACATATATTGTGTACGAACGCGGCTAAAGGCGTGAAAATCCGCGCGTTCGATCACCACCCATCCACCGCGCGCGATTAGAAGGAGGAAAAAAATTAAACGCGATGCGCGGCGGCGTACACAATCGATTTCTTCGTAGCGTTTCGTCGCGCGTTTTTGTGCCCGAGTTTTTTGCGCCGCCACGCCACTTTAAGTACGACATTTCAACGTGATTATTGCACGTATATTAGCGACGATGACTTAGGTATTATACTGACGGACGTCGTCTGACTCTACGGTCTTTCTGGATATTTTTTTCTTCTTTAATGCACGCACGTGAATATTTACGCTAGCTCTACGCCGGGATCGCGAAATAAAAAACAAATACGAACGACGTTCACGTTGCGTAAGAGAAAAATAATGTCTAATATTCGTCCAGACATTTACGGGCGGCGTACCTAACTGACCACAAATGTGTATTACGTATTCCGCTCGTAACCACACCACACAGTCATATCGAACTACGATTATACGATTTTTGGTTGAAAAAACGTCGTAGACAAATCCAATTCGTGGTCGTCTAAAAAGTTAACGTACCAGAATATCTCGTGATTCCGATGTTTCTTGCTGTCAAGTTCGTGACATTCGAATAAGTTCGGCGACAATATTTGACGCGAACCGGCGCACACTTACCGACAAACATTTACCGAATCTATACTGGGATTCCGAAAACGAAACGATCACGACCGACCAGTTTACCCGTGCGGTTTACATTTTGCACGGATATGCGCGAAGCTTTATCAACCGCTAACATTCTCTCGATTGCGCTTCCCTCATCATCTCCAACAGTTAATTTCGATATATAAGCCGACGAACGTATATCGTTCGAACGTCGTACGCTTCGTAAGCGATGTGGGGTACAATATAAAAGAACGTAGGGAACGTTGAAACCGAAATTGGCGGTAATAAAATTTGGGCGTCTATCGACGGGCGTGTGACGCCCATGGTGCGTCTCTATTCGCGAACTATCACTACGGGTGCTAAATCGTATGGCGCGAAGAAAATCAGCGCGTGTGTTCACGTTTTTTAACGCATAAACACGCGTTTTTAATGATGTATTGGAACATGTACATTGATGTTTGTAAGCGCTTAGTGTCCCCTATCGTAATATATATTTCGATTATTGACCACGTCTATAACATATACGGTGTGTGGCGGTGCTTGCTCGACGAATGATACCGAAATTTCGGACGCGCGTTCGGTATAATCGCGTTATGAACGACACCACGGTGACGTTTACGCGACGTCGAATTAAGCGGATCGTCACGTTTGTTCGTCGATCTTTCGCGGCGCGCAGATAACCTTTGGCTGGGCGAACGTAATTCGGCCAGTGTATTGTAAATGTTTACAACGCGTATCGTCTCGTGTTATTTATTATATATAGTGAATATCGTACGGCGTATCGCATTAGCGACGCCAAAAAGTCACCCACCTGTAGTTCCTTGTCATTGTAGTAATGCAACGCGGCGTATTGCGCCACTTTGTCGTCGGCCACTCCAATCCGGGGCACTTGGAATACGCGATTACCTTTGCAAGCTTGATTGCCTGGAACGAAATCATCATCGTTATGCCGTCGTCGGTTGTTCGTTTAATCCGTGAACGACCCTCGGCGACGAAATTACCGCTAACCATTTACGTTATTAGGGAAATGCCGCGCGGAAGTTTCCGCGCTTCCAATAGGAACGAACGCATTCGCGATCGTTCACCGAAACGGTTAACGTTTTCAATAATCGTTTTTCGTTCGTGGCTAATTAGACGCGTGTAAAATAATTGTTCGTCTTAACAGTATGTTCTCGTTTAACGACCACGTTCGCGACAAAACCGACGAACGATTATTTCGCCCGTTCGGACGTATGATTTTCACGAACGTGCTTTTCTCGGTTCGTCGAAGGAAATTATTTCCTTTCGTTTAACGACGATAATTTTCGTCGCATCTTCGGGCCGAATGGATATTGCGAATGAAGCGAAATATGTATACGTTACCTTTGATACAGAGATTTTCGAAATAGTCGACGCCCTGGGCTTCGACGAACTGCACGTATTGGCCAGTGGTCCTCCGGTCCGAATCGCTCAGGTGACATTGAAGCGTCACGTAATTGTACTCGACGGAACGGCAAGTGAAACGGTGCTGAAAAACGGACGCGTGAATTATTGACGAATATAATAGTTACGCGTCGAATAACGATTTCGGAATTCGAACAATATACGACTTTTCATCCTATCGTACTCACCTCGTTCAAACAAGCCGCCAAACATGCTTCTTTGGTCGACGTGTAGATGAGCGCGTTGTCCAATCCCCTGATCATTTTATTCGGCACTCTTTCGAACGCCCAAGGTCTTAAGCATACGTTGTCTAACGAGAAAAAGCGAACAAAAAACATTTTGGATAAAATGAACGATCGTTTAGTTTTCTAAATTCTAATTTTCGCGCGTGCGACTCAGTTGAAATTCCGAAATTCGACAGGCCGTCTGTCATAATCGTTACGTTACCTTACGTTTTAAGACATGCGTGCGTAAATAGAACTGGATATTAATTATTTTATATTTTTATTTTATAAAAATACATATTCGTATGTTACGTTTATGAACGCGAATCGTCCATTTATTATTTGATTCGTCGAGTCCGTAATAACAATTAGCGTTCGTACTACACATCTCCGGTCGTCGGCGTTTTTCGGGTGTCTTTTAATCTCCCTAGCCGATTGTGATCTTTCGCGGGATACGAAAAATAGTGACATACTGGTAGCTACCCGCGGAATTTAAATAGCTGGCGAGACGGACACACTATGTCGCGCGTGTGGTCCGTAACGTCCGAATTGCGCGTCCACAGAAATGACCCCGTGGGTACCACGCGCACGACGAGATCTATAAATACGAACAAATACGCGAACTCCGTATCGGGTCGACGGTAAACTTTTCGGACGGGCGACCCCAAATCGAAGTTACGACGGTTTATACGACGTCGGGGGATTAATGGCGCTCGGGAACTTATCGTAAATATCACGACGGTGTACGCATAAGGCGGTCCGGTATTTGACCGTTTTACGACGATCGGCGCCAACAGGAACCCGTCCGGACCGTAACTAGTCGCGAGTTGTTAATACTTACCGGACCGTATTTGCATTTTCACCATGTAATACAAGTTGACGGAGCGTTGTGGCGCCGCCGCCGGGTTGTTGGCAGTCGTTTCGTTCTGTAATTGGCACACGGTTTCTTGGATAGGCGTCAACGGATTCAAAACGAAACTATAATAAAAATACGAGATCGATATATTAACAAAAATATATTCGACGAATCCGCGTATCACGCCCGAGGACCTTCGATCGTATCGTATACGGTATATGTGTGTGTGTATCGACGCGGATCCAGTGGCGGGAAAATCTACGGGGATTTATCCTAATCCCTCCCAAGGACGTATAGAGTCGAACGTTATCAAAAGAATAGGACTAATGAATGGAATAATTTTCCATGTACAGCAGACTGCTGCGCCGAACAACGCGTCCGTAATTCGACGAACGGTTGTACGGTCGATTTACGAATAATGTGGACTCCCTCCCTTCCTTATCCGTCGCAGATTTTAGATCCGCGCCCGCACGCGACGTTGACGGAAACGTCGAAAACGCCCGCGGCGTATTACTCGCCGACGTTCCACCGCGTGGCCACGGGGACACGTTATACTACCTGAACGAAGCCGCTTGGCACTCCGGTTCTTCGCGGCACCATCCTTGGCACTCGTACAGCGTCAAGTTCTTCACCGTGTAGTACGTCGTGCCTTTGTAGTCCAGTTCAGTGAGCTTTTCGAACGCCGTTCGCCCTGAAAACGAAATACGGTCGTGAGCGTTAGTTCAACGAAACAGGATACGGCGTTTTCGTCCGCCACGGACGGCGATTACGCACGACGTGTTCGTGTTACAAGTTTAGGGGTGAAAAATCGTCCCGGTGGCAAAACGTCGCTTGGGCGTGTCCCGGACGCGAGTAGTACAGAGAAAGTAATTGCTCGCGTGCCGAGTAGAAAAACGAACTCGGTGGCGGTGGCGGCGCGAAACACGTCACCTGGAAGGCGCGCCCGGATGGGAAAATTATCCGTTTCCTTCGCCGTTCACGGCGTCTTTTGTCGCGACGAGAACCGGGTTACCGGTTCGTGTGACACTTACACCGCCCACCTACCGGGGCAACACAACGACGGTCGCTTGGCGAAAAATCGGTACTTAACCGGACGACGTTGCGAGTTTCGCGCACCGTAGGCGGTGTCCCCCCCGCCCTTCCGGCCATCGGATTTACGGCTCTCCAGTTGCGCGTCGCGTCATATCGGTCTCGTCCGGAATAACGTCGTTAACCGTCGTCGTAGTTGCTTATGAGACGAAGTTCCTCCATGACTTTCGACCGTTACCGGGGGGTCATTTTGTTGGTACGTCTTTTCTGTCGCGGTAATTTGATAAAACACGGACAATATTTCCTTATAACCTTTTCGGTTTTCGCCGTAATTATTTTTATATATCTATATAAGAAAGTACATAACGCGAATACGAAATACGCACAGTAGACCATTGGAGAGGGCACGGAGCTACGTAACGGCGACTAGAATGGTGTCAAGCGATCGACAGCGCGTTGGTAATTAGTTGCTTTCGCGTCGCGTCAGCTGTGTGTAGAAGGTGGTGGATCCCCACGAACGATGTTTTTGGAAAATCGCGTCGGCCTCGTCGGAACGTAAATAATAATAATCGTAACGACCGGCGGTACGCGGTTAACGAGAAAACGCGATCCGTACACTTATCTCGCGATCGTGGCGGGTGGAGAGGAGTACTTGTAATTGGCGAGACGACTTATGCATCACACCGAAGACGCTCAGCGGCAATTAGCGCTAACGCGACGAACGTGTCGCGCCGCATGACGCGACGGGTTCCGTACACGTTTTAATTGCCGCGCTCGCGTAATTCGATACGGACAGACGCCGAAGTCGTCGCCGTTGTTGTTGTTATTACATCGTCCGACGCGTACGCGATGGCGCGAACGAGCCACTACGTGTAAACGAAACTTGGAAGAAAAACATAAACGTTCGACGTGTTCGTTTATTTCGTTCCACGCGGTATGAATGAACGAACGAACGCTTTTCGCCCGCTGTCGTGACGGAATCGTTCACGTCGATGGAATCGTAAACGACCGCTCGAATTCACGTTTCGTATACATTTACCGAACAACAAACGTAGCCAAACGACGGTCGGTCGAGAAGAAGACACTTACGAAAAACGAAGGGGCCCCGCCATTTCCAGCTGTTCGTAGGCGGCTTAATCAGCCCGCCGTCGGTTCACGGGTTCGTCAAACTTATGCGATACGTCGACCAAACGAACCGGTCGTCGCTGCGATAGCGGTATAATTTGTCGTTACCGCACCGTGTCCTAATTGTTAACCGTTGTTACCGCGCGGTAGTCTTGTTACCGTATGTACCGGGTCGCGTATGAACGCGGTTTACGCGGGTAATTATTTTTCCGAAACACGAAATTAACACGCTCGAACGGCGGGATAAATTCATTCGGTCGCGCTGTTACCGTTTATCGTGTCGCGCATCCATTTCGCTATTCTAAACCACATCGTTGTGCCGGTGTTCACACGTGTGCCCGCCGTACGGTCCCGGGCATAGATTGTGCGGTCGCGTGTGCGCGACAACCTACTTGCGCGCCCGCGACAAAGGATTCGTACTAGTTTCGCGTGGCGTTTTCAGGATGGTGACCTAGTTTCGGTCGATATTCCGCCAGCGTCTAGTCGTCGTTATTATTCGCTTTTATTAACGGGATTATTCGCGTATTTACGTCGAAAGTGTCTTCGAAATTCTCGTTTAGATCGACGCGTAAATAACAACGTGTCGCCCTGTTGCCGCCGATGCGTAATATGTGGTCCGTTCGAACGTCGTTCATCGTCATTAATTTCGCTTTTCGTGGTTACACCTCCGCGCGAACAAACGGAAAATCGCGTCAAATTTTGTTTCCGGTTCTCGTCCGGGACTTTTGCGATGCCGATTCGATAACGCGATCGTCTCCTCGCCCACTTCATTTCGGAACGTTTCGTCGCTGTTCACGTTCGAATGGTCGAACGAGATTGTAAACAGTTTGAGTACCGAGAGCGAATAAAAACGGTTTTTTTTTTTGGAATCAACAAACGAACGGCGGACGTTAACGTTTATCGACCGGACTTTCTTATACACGTTAGTGTCCTTAAAAACAATACCGATCGAAGGTCGTAATGCCGGAATGTTTTAAACGAGTGACCCTCTCGACGTCACTTCGGACCGAACGTTTTTCAAGCGGTTCTTGTCTGCTGGAAAAACGACCGGTTTCGTTAAAATTTCACCGTAATTGCTCGACGGCGACCCGATTCCCGGAAAATTCGTGTAAGACGTGAACGGGAAAATGATATATATATATATATATATATATATATATACGTGGATGTTCGATAAACGAAGAAAACACCACGAGCGCGAACGTTAAATAATTAAGTCGATAATTTGTTCGGAATTTGTCGAACGTGTTCCGTCTTGATGGCCGTCAATTTATTAAAAACCTCCGGCCCAGAGGTGCCGCCGACCGAACGCGAGCGGAACGCCTTTTTATTCTGACAATACCCCAATTACGGATAATAATGGCGAATTATTATCGTAATTGTCGCCGCCAAGTCAAATCGACACACTCCCGTGCACGTCCCGTAAGACGGCGCGCCGTAGTGGCCGACAGGCGACGGATGTTATTCGGGAATCGGACGAATGCGGCGGACGGCCAATAAAGAGCAACCGACCTCGCGTTGGTAAACACGCGCGAATCAATCAACCCTTCGGAACGATCGGTTTGTGAGCGCATCAGTGGACACGACTACTCGCGCGCTACAGAGTTCGATTACCTCGTCCGACGACGACGACGCATTTTTCTTCCTATATTTTTTTTCTCCCGCAGTCGTCTCGCGTGCAATTCGTTCGGCGACGTTCGCTTATTACCATAAATAAACGCGAGACGATGAATTGAATCCGATGCACATTGCGCGCTCCCGTTCTATATATATATACGTATAGTTTTTGTCGATTTTATATCGTCGAACGAGAAAAAAACCGATCCAAATGCGTTTCATCGCGAAACATCCGAGATAACTAATACGTTTTGCTTAATAAACACGCGGGCCTGTCGAATACGCACAACTAGTCGAACTTTTTCGTTAGAAAATTATATTTTAATAGACGCTCGCGCGCGCGTATACGCTTACAATATTCGAACGCCGTTCGTCGAATTAATAACATTATCCATTAGACACCGTACACGACGTAACGGTGTTTGTAGTCATCACGGTTTATTGTAGTGCTAGAAGAGCGCGTATTATGTCTATAAAAAAAAAACCGTACTCGATCTCCGAATGAAAACAGAGAAATAATAGCGTTTAACTGTATTCGAGTGGCCGAGTCGGAATCGGCGAGCCGCGCGAAATTTAGCGTCAATTGAGTAATAATTATGCGCGGCCGAAAATACTGATGAGTGAAAACGTAATTAGGAGCCGAGAACGCGTACGGTTCACACGGATTTGAAGGTTTTTCAAGTGAAAAAGAAACGGCCAACTTTTCCGGTATCATCGAACACCCTCGGGACGAGCCACGCTTATCGCTGCACAGGTAAATGTCATAAAGTTTACGATTACCGGCGTAGGTCCGATCGTTAACACGAATTTTTGGTTTTCGGGTGGCATCCGAACATTTCGAGTCAACGTCCTCCGGACGTTTAGACTAAAAAATTTCGAGAAAAAACCAACCGTACTACATTCGGTAGAACGTAGCGATGAGACATTCGCGGTACAAACGATCGGAAGTGATGCCGTTCACATGCGGCCTTACAAATCGCCTTGAGACGAGATGATGTCGAATGGCCGGTTCGAGGTTACGATAAAAGTGCGGTGACAGAACTATCTTTCCGAGCGTTGTGCCGCGTTAATTGATCTGTACACGGCGTTTTCGTAAAAACGATCACGTCGTATCGTCGTTAACAATCGCCCGACACCGATATGAAATCGACCCTCTGAATCGGAACGTACATTTTTCCCGAACGTTAGACTGTACACGTCCCTACAAAACAAATCGGGGGGGAAATCGATACGAACGTTCGCACCATGGCAGCCACGCTGTCGTCGTTATTATTACTATTTCATCGGCCATTGTACCGCGAAAGGTTTTCGGTCGCGTTCCGTACGTACGCAACGACAACGACAATAACGTACGCTCGTCGTATCGCGGCGCGTCTTTCGGTAACGCACTCGGCCGACGATGACAACGACAACACACCGGTTCTCCCCCCTCGTTCCCCGTCGTCTTCTCCGTGTATAATAGGCAATTTTATTTCCGACAAATTAATAATAATAATAATATCAATTTTATTTCGAGCGCGACGTCCGCGATAATGATATTATTATTAGCCCGTCCGTCGTCAGGCGTATCACACGGCCCCGATCGGACGTCCCGTCGCCACCTGCGCGCTACGTACATTACAATAACCACGTCCGTCCGCGCCGCCATTGTGTCGTCTGTACGGCCTCACTAATACGACATTACGTAGGAATTCTTCTCCGACCCGCCATCGCCATCACCGCCGGTTCGGATTCGCCAACAATCCGCGGCCGATCGTACGACGCGTTTCGATTATTACTCCGCGTTTCTTTTACGCGTCAACACGCCCGCGTCGTTTCCGCCGCCGACAATCGTAATCGCCGGATAACGGACGCGCGCGCCCGTAACGACTATATAATTGTAAGAGTCTTATATACGGTGTTTCGGGATTAACGAAAGTTTGCCGCCCCGAACCCGCGAATACGCGTTTAAGAGAAAATTTATCGGCGACAAGAAGGAGGAGGGAGGGACACGCGTTATCCCGTCTCGTTAATGCCGTACGTCAACCTTGACCCGATTGCGGAGGGGGGGTGTAACTTTGGATACTCGTAAATATCGATATTAATCGCGATTCGAGTATTTCCGTGCGGTTTTATTCGTGTACCGGACGTGCTTGTAGGTTGAGGGATTCGCAAACCGCCCGAGTCGAAGACGCGTGTTGCTTTATGAACCGTCGGTCGTTTAGCCGTCGTAGATAGGCGTCGTCCAACGTCTTCGGTAAACCAGTTTCGTTACGTCACGCGATTGAATATACGTCAGTTATGTATACGTACCGAACGCGTGGACGAGGTTTGTCCACAGTAACAGAACTACCAGCAACCATCTCGTCGACCGACCACTGGAGGAACGCACTGCGCCGGGAACTGTCATATTTCGAACGACTCCTGTAAACGAGAAAAAACGACACACGTTCAATGCGAAATGCGTACATAGCGCGCGCTTCGGAACAATAATCGTAGTTATCCGTCGATATCGTAAGACTATCCACTCGCCCGGAATAGTCGGTTTCAGACCCGTTTTTAAAAACTAATGGCCCACAGATTACCGCTTACGTAAAGCGTTATTCGAAATGTCCCTAAGATCCCTCCCCCCCCCACACACACACACACACACAAACGCACACACACACGGCGGCGTAATTATCGTTACGTTATTACGTACGATTTCGAATGGCGTGCTACGATCGTGTGTTATTTTCCGAATGTGTTCGTAGCCGCGAGGTGAATACACTGACGAATATCACTCGTCATCGTCGTCGTCCGACAACGGGGCGAGTAAAAATTAATAAAAATTTCGACGGCGTTTTCGTATTTAGAAACCCCGGGTAATTTTTTCTGTTCGCGCGAACGGAACGCTTTGGCCACGCGTCGCCGTCCGTACGCGCGCGAATCGAATCGTTACGCCGAGAGTTCAAGGAACTATCTCGGGAAATCGGTGGCATCGTACATGTGTCATTTTCTATTTACATACGTACGTACGGTACGTGTACACGCGTTGTGCGTGTCGTATGTACATAAAAAAAATCGAGCGTCCGACTAGGACCGGTTGTTCGGGACGACGAGTTTTACGGGGAAAAAATACGGCGAATAACAATGGAATTTCGTGTATACCAAAAAAAAAAAACGTCCAGAAATATTAATCGAAAACCGCGTAATTTAATATCGCGGACGGGGAAAAGAACGTAACGCGTCCGGTCACGTATTCCCGGCTGTGTATAAACGAATAATACGCGACGTCGTCTCGTTTTTTCATCGTAAATATACGTTAGCGTACCGACGGCCGCCCATAGAAACGGTTTAGTCGAGTACGATGTTTTTCTTTCTTTCCTTTCGTGGCGAACGACGAACCTAACTCCAACTCCGGGCAGTGATCTGAAGAACCCAAACCGTCCGTCGTTTTAGACGACCCGAGTTCGTTTTCGAGAATATTCGTTTATCGGTATTTGCGTAACGCCGCCGCGACATGACGCGCACATCCGACGAATACGAACAAAAAAAAAAAAAAACAAAACGATCGCGAACCGAGCGTATAATTTTATATTTCACGCCGTTTTCGGCGATTATTACGTGCGTACACGGTCTGCACATGGGAGGAGGCAAACGCGTTCACGATATGAAAACTCCGGGGATTTATTAGCTCTGTTTGACCGCATGGCGTTAGTCGGAATCGAAACGATTTCACGACGAAAATTGCGGCGCGAGTCCGTTAGTTGCTAACGTTGACGGACGTCGAACGAGGAATTCTCCCGGTTAATATTGACAATTTTGTCTACGCGTTCCGTGTAAATTACTCAAAAAAGAGAATGCTCTTGGCAAAGGATAACGGAATGTTCGTCGAGCGTTACGAAAGGAATATTAGACAATCATGCGCACGCGCGCGCGAATCGCTGTTTACGAGAATCCGAGCGCGAAAATAATCCGTCGTCGTCGCATCGGCCGAACAACAATAATGCGTGCTTAGAAATCGTCGACGGTTCATCGGAAAATTATTACGTCGTTTCGGGATTTACGCCGTAACGATGAGTTTCAATAAAACGCTGGCCGTGAAAAGCGAAATATGACGGCGTTCGTTTTATTGTCCAGGAAAGCATTTTGAACCGCGCGATATCGCGTAAAAAATATATTCGGTTCGTTCGCCGACAAAAACGATGAAAAACGTATAGAAAATTCGCGTCCAACGACGGAACAAACGTCGCGATACTACCTGGGACGGAGCGTCGTACACGTAATGTATCCTATTTACTTGATCGCCGGTTTGAAACTTTCGAAAATTATTTCTCGTCCCGAACTATCGTTTAGTTTTAATTCGTCTGACCGGTAACAATGTCTCGGGCGATCGCGGTCGAGTTTGGACATCGTCAATTCCGTAAACGCCGCACGATGTTCGGATTATTTCGGAAACACCGTTTAAACGATCGGGATGGGTGAACCGCGTAGAAAACCGAAAACTAAAAACGGTTTTTCGTGAGCCTCCCGCGGCAAAACGTAGTTTTCGTGCCATACTGTACGCCACGGAATTCGTGGCGGGCGTTGCATTTTGGGTGTAACGTCGAATCCCACGTTTCCTTTTAGAGCGCCGCACACACTCGTCAACGATCGTCCGGCGAACGATTATTATCGATACGATTTTTTTAACGGTGTAACGGGCGCTCCGACAACGTCCGAAGCGCCGTGTTAATTGACCGGCGTACGCCATGCGGGTATTCGTTTTGGCCGACCAGACGGCGGCGGGCCGTTAAACTCTCCTCGAACTAGGTCAGTGCACACCGGGACTTGCTTATATATACATACGAGTAATTGGTCGGTAACCCCGCGCTCCGGACTCTTACTCGTCGGCCGTATTATTCTAATAATAATAAAAGCCGGCGGAACGAACGCGTACCTGCCGCTGGAAACGGTAAAACAAAAGAAATCGGATAAAAGAAAAAACGTACGAACGTGTCGAGCCGGCTCGCCTCTTGATAACAACCGGAAAGGATTTTCGCCGGGCCGGTTATTCGATTACAGTTCGTGAGCACGAAAAGGTTCTTTGCTTTGCTTGGGTTGGCTAAGCCGTTCACTATTCCACGCCTTTGCTAGTGGATGGAAGTGAGGGAATCGGTTAGTAGTTTTTAGTTAGTATGTCCGAGTTATTGGTTACGGTTTCTGTCTATGTTTAGTATTTGTCGAAGAGTGCGTTTTACCAAGGAGACGGATATGATCGTGGTTGGAAAAGGAATTTTTTGTAGAACGTCGCTTTGTATTGAGTTTGAATAGAGTCTTGGATTGAATCGAATTTTGTCGATTTTAGAAGGATCGAACTTTTGACGATAGTGAGTAATCCCGTTATGGTGCGGATACCGATTTTCTGGATGGCTTCGATGCGTTTCCACTGTGAGGGATCGATGAAGAGCACTCAAGAGGCACCAGCGTACGTGATAATGGGAGATATGTATAGTCCGGTTCGCGTACGATTATTAATATTATCCGGACCGGATTGTTTCGTATTCGTTGTTACGCGAGTATATATAATCTATTCCGAAGAAGAAAAAAACGATTTATACGCCGCCGCGGTCGTTTCTGTACAATAGGACGACGACGGTTTTCGTCTCGTTTCCCCGAAATTCGACCCGAATAATATCGGCGCGCGGGTGTCGACAACGAGTACTTCGTCGGCGATTCGACGTGGTGATTTTCCTCTCTCCTCATCGTCTGTCCGTCTGTCTGTTTGTCTATTTGTCCCCCATCCGCGCCGGGTTTCCGTTTAATTATGTCGATACGAGCGCACGCCGCGCCGCGGAAACAACGCGCCAGCCAAAAACTATAACGCGGATTGTTCGGACCGTTCTCGCGCACACGCAGACATACGCAGAGGGCTATTGTTTTATCGCGTTTACGCGTATATAATACGTATCGGTGCCGAAGATGCGACCGGTATATTGTTAATCTCGGCGAGGAAAATTGGTGGGGGGGAGGGAGGATCGTACCGGAACCGAATCGTCCGTACACAATAGTACATTGTCGTGAAAGAACTAGATGAACGCGTCGGGCCTATTTTTCTTTTCGCGGTACCGATCGAAACGTACGGCCGTCTCCGTTCCGCGCGTTATATATATATATATATACGCGATAATGGAACGTAATAATTGTTCGTCCGTCACACACTACACGCGCATAATATAACGTATTTCGATCGTACTACACGACACAAACGTCCGACGTGTGGCTTACACGTCACGCGCATAGTCCCGTGTACGAAGTTCCCGAAATGTGTGCGCGTGTATGTAATACACAATTCACGCGTATTACCATCGGTAACTCTTCCAGAATGAACCTTATTTACGTAATTTCATGATGTATATTTAGATTTCACGCGCTCGGACGATTGGGTATATTGGGTAATTGCGCTTTTCCATCGCGCAAGTCCCCGAGTCTACCCAAAATTTGGTCTCGAGTAAAACGAAACGTTCCCGAAACAGTTGTACGGCCGTGATTCGACACATACGACGTCCAATCGTTTGTTTCACTTCTGCCGGTACGGAGGCAGGAAGATTTTTTGGCATCGGATGGATGTCAACTATCCATCCCCTCCATCACACGGGTAATATTGATTTGATCCGGCGACGAGAAGTACCACTACGAATAAATACGAAAAAATAGTAGATTGTCGATTGTCCGGACGAATCGAGTTCACGTGGACAATGCGAAATGTTCCGCGACACTGGGAGCGCGCGCACGCGCGTATATTAATTCGTCCGCGGCGGGTGGGCGGTGTAGAGCAGAGCGACGAGCGATCGAGGAAAAAAGGTCATCGGATCGATGGGAAAACCGGGAGGGGACGGAATAAAAACACGAGTAAAGGAAGGGAAATGGAATAAAAAACGAAACCTCGAAATACGCGTTCGTTATTGATTTAAATCGGGTTGCGCGTAATTGCGACGGGGCCAGAACCGACGGTGACCTGAGCACGTACCCGTGCACGGTATTTATGTATACGGTAGTGTTTCAGTACCGTTGACCGCGGCGTTCTTAATTTGACGAGGTCATCGTCTGTATGTTCGATAGATTGGAACCGGACGGCCGGGCGTGCGGTTTGCCACCACTCAGTCGGTCGGTCCGTAGGCCTGGGCTCTTTCTTACCCGTTCCACCCGCCGATCGCTTGGCGTCACGACGCTGTCGCCGGGACTTTTGGCGCTCGACGGCGGCGCGCGCCAAAGATTAGAGATACGCGTCCGGGCGATCGATTATCTCTCTGCCGCGTAAATACGATCGTCGGAACCGGTCGAACGTAAATTTGTAAAACGAAATTCGAAACGGCCGCCGAAGGATCGTTAATAGCAGCGCGGTTGGACGGGGCTACCCATCGGGATATCCCTTTAAACGTAAGCGCCCACGGTCCGACAGCACGTACGCGTCATGAACCGAACGGTACTTACGCGCCCGGCGTCATTCTCGCGCTTTTACGCCGTTTCGCGGACGATGGTTCCGTAACGATGGCACCGGTCACGCCGAAATAACCGTATATTCGTAATACATTTTAGGCCTCGAGGCGTACACGATATCCCTCCCCGCGTACCGGTGCACGTTCCCCGTTTACGTGTCCCCGGACGCCTAACTCGTGATTGAATCTTAATATTTTATTTCCTTCCACTTTTTCCCTCGAGTCGTCCGTTTCGGTTCCCTACCGTTACAACGACGCGTCGACGTGCACGCGTGCGTCGGTGTATTCCAAGAGAGCCCGACGGCCAAGTCGTGCTCGTTCCGTTTAAACTGCGCACTCCGCCGGCCCATACGTACATATTATACGTATTATATGAAAACGATATACGACTCGAACGAGTAAATCGCGCGCGTCCCGTTCGCGACCGTCGGAGTTCCGTGACCGACGAGTATTCCGCCTATGGAAACGTATTTCCGAACCGCACGTACGAAGCGCGACTATATATTTTCGGCTATCCGTCGAATATTTGAGGTCACACGGGACTAGCGTATATATATATATAAATAGATAACGACGTTTACGACGCCGGCCGATTTATTCTTCGTCGTTACGACAAACTCGGACACTTCGCAGCGTTCTTTATTTAGACTCGTTCACGCGGCCGTGATTCGACGACGAGGAAGAAGGGAGGGTGCTTTGGGCGGCACCCTCGTGTTTCGTACGTATATTAGAAACGTTCAACGCGGAACGTGTTGTTATTTTGACGTTTATTATGTCGTACAACGACGAATATTCGCGGCGGTCGATTACACCGAACTAATAATCGATTCACCAATTCACGGCGGTAATTTAAAAACGCTAAAAATTTCCGACCGACCTAGTCGGATTATCCGTACGTTAGAGAGTTTGCACGCGAACGAAACGTTTCGAATATATTTATCGGACCACGGGTTGGGATTATAGAGACGGTTCTTTCGCTGTTGATATTTCGCCCGAAATAACCTTAATCCGCGTTTCGTTTTCGTAAAAATCGAGCGTACTTTCGAAAATTCGACCGGTATCGCGTCTACAGTTGCGTTTATAAACGCGATACATTTCTGTTGCAAATGGTACGTGCGTTATAATACGCACTAGTCGTTCGAATACTCGTGCTTAATTTCGGTAAACGATAGGAACGATTTGACGAACTCGTGATTGAATAATAATAGTTAACAACGGTCTCTCTTCACTCGTGCACGCCTAATAACGTCGACGAGAATACGTTCTATTCGCGAACGTTACTCGTTGCAATTTTTCCGTTTTGCTTCGGACGACGGATTTTCCGTCTCTTACCCGAATTTCACGGATAATGCACATTACTCGTGAACACTAACTTTCCGTATGTTTCTTCCAAAATTGGATTATTATCGAATTTTCGAGCGAGGTCTGGCGTATTCCAGAGGTCCTACGGGTTTACGAATATCGTTTAAACGGGTAAAGTTGCCCGAGGGGTGTTTTATTTTAGTTGTTTTCCGGTTGGTTATTATCGACGGTATTCTTATTGATTCGGAGATCGTTTCGTTTCTACGTCTCTACGGATTCGCGGCGTCCGGGACTCGTTGTTCCTATCGTTTTTTCTCGTTCGTTTTCTCGACGCAATACCGGCCGACGTGTATCGTTACGAGATATGTATTGTTTGCGCGCGCGGTATCGGCGCAATTATATCGCGCGGCCCGACGTCGTCGTCGTCGGCGGTTGTGTACGTTACACGCACGCATCTGGCGACGAAGGGACGGGGCGGAGTGTGCTTGGCGTGCCACGTTCACTTACACGAGCTGTACACCGTGCTGATAGGATCGTTTTGGTCTGAATATGAATATACAATATATATAGCGACAGAAACGCGTACCTTTTCACGACTTTAGATAGCTCGGTAAGAATACGACAAATAATATCCGTAATACGCTCGTATAGTTCGCGGCCAGTAGACAATAATAGTACGGTGTTTTATAGTTGGCGATTGGATCTCCGATACGTTCGGATCGATCACATTTAACGATATATATATACGTATACTTAACGATGGTACACGGGACGTCTGAGTAAAACGAATATTCTCATCGGGCGGCCGGGCGGTTAGGTTAGATTAGGTCATGGCCGACGGATATTGCGACGACGGTACGTCTATTACTGAACCGTGATGCCGAAAGAACTTGGAACGTTCCAGGGTACATGGTACGGCCGAGAGTTGAGTGAAAGGGTTGGACGATTTTCGCGACGGAAGACGAAACGCTATCGCGCCGCACTGGCGTATTTTTGAGGGTGTGTGTGTGTGTGTAATGGGTTTCCATCAAATCCCCAGAGAATGGTCGAAGATCGGAAAAATTCTAAATGGGTCGATAATATAATTGTAAGTAGTCGGTTTATTTTGTAAATTATGACGAAGAGAACGGAATATTTTAACGTTTATTAAGTATTTCGTTAATTTATTTTTATATAAAATTCTTTTAAAACCGGTGTACGATAATATTGGCGTTTTAAAATTATTTCGTCACTATGACAACTCCCGAAATCTGATTAGCGAAAACGAAATCCGATTTGCTGAAGATATTGGATCCTCTTGGGCGTCCTTCGTCGGTACTTCACAGTGGAAATGCATCGAACCCGTCCAGAATATCGGTATCGGCATGATAACGGGATTACCCACTATCGTCGAAAACTCAATCCAAAGCGACGAAAATTCCTTTTCCAATATCCGTCTTCTTGGTAAAACATATTCTCCGACGACCACTAAACATAGACTGTACCCAATAACTCGGACAGACTGACCAAAAACTACTAACCGACTCCTTTACTTCCATCCACTAGCAAAGGCATAGGCCTGGAATTGTGAACGGCTTGGCCATCCCGCTTAAAACAAAGCAGGATCGTACGCGTCGACGATGTGTCGGGATCGGCGCACGCGCGCTAATCTAACCACCGGTACCATTTTGTGTAGAAACTAACGTCGAAATTCGTTTTGCCGCCCAAGTAGTCGCGTTCACCCAAAAAGTTCATTTTCGAAACGAAATGTTGCAGTCCGCCTAACGGCCCAGCCTCTGGCGACGGTTATTGGCTACATTTTTTTCGCGTTTTCAAGTCCGATTGTTCGTCAGTACGTATTCGTCTCCCCCTCCCCCTCCAACCGTCGACGACGACGTTCCCATTTCGGAAGTGTCGTCCTAACAAACGACGTCGTCGCGTCAACTCGCGCGTTAATATCGTGATACCCGCTCTGGTATATATTCCGTCCACGGGCCGTTTTCACCGCAGTTGGCGACGGAGTCACGACGAACGGCGCGCGCGCGCGACGAACAAAGCGAACGTCGGGAACGACCTATAAAAAACGCGGCCGTCGTCGGGTCAACGCGTTCGACGTTGCGGTACGCGCGATATTTTCGGGACGAGCGAATTATACGACGGCGACCCCGAGACGACCAATGCCGTAGTCGTCTCCGGCGGACGAAAGTAAAAACGCTTAAAATAAATACCGCGGACGGGGTCGATAAACGTTTAGCCGGCGAACGGTACGCCGGACGTATTGTATATATAATAGCGCGTGTTATTATTAATACACGACGCGACGGCGCGGATGACCTAAATACGGACGCGACGACGACGATGAATAATAAACGTGCGAATATGATGAAAAACATAATTCGCGCGAGTCTCTCCGGCGACGACCATGTAATAATTATCGTCGTTCTCGTTGCGTGTACGTTACCGGTAAAAATCGATTTCCATATCGGCGGCGGTCGTTTCTCTCGAACGTCGCTATATTATCGTCGGTTATCTATCGGATAATAATCGCGCGTGTAACGTACGACGGAGACGAGTACGTACATTATTTTTCGGTTTGATCGAATTAATTCCACGGTGGCATTGTTATTCGGGATTTCGACTTCCGTAAAACGCTCCGGTTCGAATCGAATTATTCCGCCGACGATAAGTGCCCTCCCCACCCCCTAACCGTGCCAGACTTAGTATGTGTACACACGCGCGAGTAGAAAGTACGGGAAAAGGCGCGAGTTCTATGGACGAAACGCGTACTGTTTACGCGTTTTTCAACGTCGTGGTGAAATTGCCGGTCGACCGACGTAAACGGCGATTTTCCGTCAACGATTTCCCGTGCTCACCCGCCGCCGTCCATTGTCTACGATACCTGCCGGGCCCGTAAATCGTTCGTATTGCCGGGACGGACGAAGTGGAAGCGGACGTTACAGGTGTGACGAGAGGATTTCCGTCGGCCCCCTCGCGTGCCGGTTACGTCGAAACGCGGATTGTCGAACGCAAATAAGTAGAGGAACAAAGGACGGAGGCGAGAATGTTGACGTGTCGTCCGGAACATATGAAACGATATGCGCGCACGTGGCAGCAGCGTAGGAGTGACGATTTGGTTGATGAAACGCGACAGAACAGATCGAAAGAATTATTGGAGAGAGTGGGGGGGGGGACATAAGAGACGACACTAAAGAGTGACGAAGGAAGCGGGATCGGTAGCGAGTGTGTAAGAAGAGAGTGGGCTGGCGAAAAACACGGGTGCGTGTTGGTGGTTAGGCGGTGGGGGGGAGGGGAGTGACCGAATGCGGAAGGCGGCGAAGGTTGTAAACGCGCGCGGCGAATCGCTCTATACGATTTAGCGTTTCTATACGCGGGCGAACGACACAACTCACGATTAACGATTACGCCGCGAAACCGCCTTACATTGGTACGTAAACACGGACGATGGACGGACACCGGTGCACGGGTCGAGATCGTCGAGATAGTTGCGGGCCGACACGCGCGCGCGCGCGTATTCTTCTCGCCGCGGTGCCGCCGATCAATTATGTTCGCCGCCGTGGCGGACCGTTAAAAAAACACGCGCGAACTTATCGGCGCGGCTCCTCCCCGTGGCCGTTCAAAAAAATAAACGTTTCGCGGCGTTCAACTCTCCACCGCGCCGACACCCGTCGTCCCGATCGAACAATCCCGCGGTTAATCATAAACGTCGTCGACCTAACCGAGGCTAGAGATTTTCGCGTACTCGAGAGCATCACCGGAGCGGGAAGGGGCTGCGATTATCTCTCACGACTACAACGCGCCTCTGCGCCGCCGACGTACGAACCGTACCGCAGCCACTGACTCGGTATCATTGGGACCGTGCGAAACCGAGTGGCGAACGAACCCGACGATATTGTTTTAGTTTGCTGTGTGTGTGTGTGATAAAGTTTCGCTTTAATCGATTTAAATAGATTTCGTGTCTGTACGTATGCGGCTGTACGTTAATGACAATCGATCGACGACGCGTCAGTTTTGTCCGAATCGATAGGGCGAACAAAAATCTCCACTCGGGATTTCGTCGCGTTCTGTACGGACATCCATCCGATTCGACCCGAAAATAAAAAGGCGAAACGTTCGTAAACAATGGGCCGCCGTTGACAGTATCAACGGAAACGCCATGTAGGTTAGGAGGTACATTTCTTCGCGAAGTAACATAATAAAACATAATTACGGTTCGTACGGAACGCGATATGCGTGGGTATGTAAACGAAATTCGTCGGTACGACGACGACCGTGATATGCCCAACAGACTCGAGGAGTCGGCGAAAATGGATCGTCGGATTCCGCGCGTCCGTCCGTCCGCTGGTCGACGACGGCGCGTTACTATTTCGTCGAAAGTAACGTATTCGGACACGCGTGTTCGGTTTCGGTGGCGCGGAATGCGCGCGCGCCATACGAGACCTACTTTTCCGCGGAGACGGCGTAATGGGTTTTTTTTTTTTTTATATCGTTTTTTCGTTATTACGATCGTCGCGCGTTACGGTACGCTTGGCGAGGTCATCCGAACGTGTTTTTTTAAGCCCGAAAATACGAATTCCCCCGTTCACACCTCGTCGAAAGTATACGATTTTCTCTTAATACAGACAACACGGAATAAAATAAAAAAATTATCGCTCGTAAAAATAAAACGGAAAAAAGACACTATACGTCTAGGAATAAAGAAAACGAGAATACGTATATAAATACACGAAATTTGTAATAGATTGTATCCCGACAACTTCGTTATTCGTTATTAATTAGACTTTCTTTACGAACGAACACGACGACTGTTAATGGAAACGGGTAACGAATAAATGGATTACGGGCCACCGTTGTTTTATTCGTTTTTCATATAAACGCTCGTTAGTTTCGTACATATATTTAACGTTATTTTATTCGTACGTAACAAACGTTTATAATTTTTGTTTTTTATATTACGCGCGTTTCGCTATAAACTTTGCTTCGTTCGGGATGGCTAAGCCATTCACTGTTCCAGGCCTACGCCTTTGCTAGTGTGGATAAAAGTGAGGGAGTTAGTTAGTAGTTAGTCTGTCCGAGTTATTGGGTACAGTCTATGTTTAGTGGTTGTCGGGGAATATGTTTTACCAAGGAGACGGATATGATCGTGGTTGGAAAAGGAATTGTTTGTAGAACGTCGCTTTGGATTGAGTTTGAATAGAGTGTTGGATTAAATGGAATTTCGTCGATAGGACCGAATTTTTGACGATAGTGAACGGTCCCGTTATCGTACGGATACGGATGTTCTGGACGTTGACGTTTTCCCATCTATTAATATATACACAAACACGGGCATTTACATATATATATTAACATTCGTTTTCGAAACAAAGTGCCAACGAGTTCGGTTAGCGACGAATTCTAATTACGGTCGTTCCGAATACGTGTACGCTGGTAGAAATTACGCGAGCGTACGTCCGTATACATTATTCGCTTTGTACTTTCGATCCGTTCAGATTGCACGTTTCAATTCGTGGATGTCGATCGATTCCGAATCACAAATACGATCGAATACGCGCTCGTCGCACGCGTAGCGTATATATTTACATACATGTACGTACATGCACGCGATACGTTTCGAATATTAAACGCGTTTCGAAAAAAAAAAAATTTTAAATATTAACGGAATCGTACGTTTTAGTCGGTGCGAACATATTGATTATGTAGTACAATCCGCTTTGTAATTAATCAAACGTCGTTCTAACGTTTTCGGTTTTTCGAGAAAAAAAAGTTGAGTACGTCCGAGCGAATTTAATCGAGCGACGGTAGATACTCGTAAAAGAATTCGTTCGCGTCGTATTAAAGGCCGTTGGCCCCGCGATCGCGTAACGGACCGTTCTATAAATACCGTTCGTTCGATAGCAGTCGAGGCGCTTACTTTTATTCGTTCAATTATCGACGTAAAAAGGCGGGCGCCAAAAAAAACCGGTCGATCGACCGACAACGAATAAACCCAATCGGTTGTCCGGTCGAACCGTCGGCGATTATATTCTACGCGATTTCATTTCGGTTCGTCCGTTGAACTGCGGCGGCGTACTTGGTCGGTTTCGAACGGCGCCCGTATTTCGCGATTTCCGTCGACCGTCCGGTAATCGAATGCGCCGGTCAAACGAGAAGAAGACGCGTCCGATTCGTTTGGTCCAGAGACGGACGCGGAACGAGAAATACAAAACCGTGGCCGCGCGCGGAGCGGGTAGTCCGAGGCCACCGTAAATCTCTCCCGCCGCGAACGAAACACTAATCGTTTCCTTCTTCGGCGTATTTATCCGCTCGACCGCGTGATTACCGCGCTCGGTTTCCGTACACGTCGGTGTACGGGTGGCCCGATGTAATGGCGGTCCGAAATGAGAATCGGGCAAACGTAATCGAGCGCGCGCGCGCCCTTCGATAATTACGCGTACGAAAAACGTCCGCCGCAAATTATTCGGGAACCAATACTCGTTCCGCGTGGCCCGCGGATATACCCCCCTCCCCCGGACATACTCCGCACGGTCGTCATTGAGGACCGACCGTATCGGTGAAACGTATTACGTAATTTCGTTTAGTGCCACTAAATACGGACCGAAATTTCGGTCGATTTCCGTACGAATTTCGAAAACGTTAAAAAGCCAATCGAACCAAATAGACAATCGCGTCGCCGCGAAAAACGACGCGCGACGGACGGCTCTCTCTCTCTCTCTCTCTCTATTTCCGAACGCGTTCGGCAACGGTTCGCGTTTTGTCGCGGCATAACCTAACCACGAACGTACGCGACGATATGGAACAAAAAGACCCGGCCGGACGTTACGGGAGTAATTAAATAACAACCGGCGACGACGGATAGAGACCGTTCAGATTTTCCGCGTCCGGTAAATTTCTATACGCGCGCCGGAATAGTCGCCGTCGTGAATGCCTCCGCCCGTTTTGTGGACGACGTTTTTCGTCGCGCCCGTCACCAAAATCGTTTCGTTTACGCGTTGTACCGTAATCGTTTAACGTGCCGGCCGCGAGAAAATACAAAACGACGGTCGTCTCGACGTAGTTGCCCGCGTATATATATATATATATGACCGTACACGGTCGTCAGCAGTGTGTCAGGTGTTTACCGCCGGTCGACATATATGTATGTACACGAACAACGATTTGGGTTCAAAAGTGAAAACCGTCCGAACGAGGATGATTAATTGGCGCGGTAATATGGTATACGGTTCGACGAGACGTTCGGCGTGAACGAGCCCGAGAGAAGAAAAATGGATTTGCAGCGGAATTATTCGGGACGGTCCGCGATGGCCGAAACCGATCGCGTTGGCCTTAATTCGACGTCACGATGAACGGTATAAGAGGAGGGAAGTACGTAACGCCGACGGATCGCGGAACGAAACGCGAAAAACCGAACGGCACGGAGGGTTACTGTTCTTCGCCGTATATATACGTTCCGTATATTCGCCGACGAAAACTCGCCCTTCAGTTCGCGCTCGCTAGAAATCGAAGGTTCAAGTCGTCCTCGCGAAACGAATAATACGCGTGTTCCACCATCCGAACGCGGCTAAGTTGGCGTGCCGTCTCGTCCGTTCGTGAGAATTCACCGTGCGCGAGGGGTGCAAAACAACGACCCGGAACGAAATATCTCCGGTGCGTCCGTCCGCGGAATTTTCAGTGGCGAGGGAGAGAGGAGGTTATTTCCCCATCCGAAAGTTGAATTGTTCGCGCCAGTTTTCGTCTAATCGTACGTACTCGCGAGTCACGACGGCTGTCCCTAAACGTAGCTCGTGTATCGGTTTGTACGGTGTACGCGCGCTCGTTTCCGTATGATTGTCGTGCCGCGTATTAAAAATTCTTCGCGCACACGTCGCCGGCACGCGCTACCGACCGCCGCGATGTTCGTACATAATTAACGACAAGGGGACGGTGGTTAACGGGCGCGGTGACGAACTCGCACGCGTCGCTCCTTTTTCGCCGACCCGCCGAGGGACACAATTCGTTCGATAATGATTTCGATCGGCCGCCCGTGACCGATAAACGTGCCGAACGTCGGTAACGGTTCGAAGACGTTTCGAAAACGATCCCGGAGGGTTATACGAGTAACCGAAACCGACACTAGCCCAGGCATGTTTGCTAGGCTCCCCGCCCCTTCCCGTCACGCTTCTTTTCAAAAATCATCCGACGCTGACACTCGAGTCGCGTATCGTTAGTAATAGGGCGAAAACTATTTTTCGAATTTAAAATTTCGGGCGGGCCTTTACCATTAACGCTACGATATTCGATTTTAAAAACGAATCGGTTCGTAATGTTTTTTCCCCTTCCGTATCGTCGGTGTCGTTTTTTCAGTGCCGGTTCGTTTTCGTTCCGTACGTAAAACGGTAACGTATAATTTTCGAAATTATTTCGAGCGACGTACGACAAAAAATAAAAAAAAAATAAACGAAAACCGAATCGCCGTATTTCATTCGGACAATTGAATACTCGCGTACTCGAACGATACTCGGCGAGGCGGCGGCCGGTAAAATGTTTTTCGGGAGGGCCACCCTTTGGCGGCTGGCCCGCGTAACAACGGTCGAGCGCGCGGAAGAGATTTCCGTTTCGGGTTTTCTAGGTCAACGTCCGCGCGCCGTGGAACGCGTATAAGGCGAGGCCAACGCCAGTCGCGTCGCCGTACGTCTGCGAACGTTGTTCGCCCGAAATACGGGCTGTCGCTACCGCGTAATATAGGTTATCGTCCGCGTTCGAAACGCCGAGAACGTCGGCCTAACCGAGATACGCGTTAATAATAATAATAACGACAACGATGAGGGTCATTTAAATATCGTAAACGCGCGTTTTCGCAATAACGATAACGGCGCGGCGTCGACGCGTGTCCGTTACGGCGGTTTACTGCCCCGTCCCGGGGGGGGGGTTTTTTTTTCTCGGGGAGGTGACGAGCGGACATTTGGCCGCCGGAAAACGTCCGCCGAATGGTCGCGAAAGTATACGCGACGCGCGCACGAGACGCTGGGAAGAAAACGAATTATCCAGCCCGGAAACCGAAACGTAACGGGACCCATCGCGGCGACTGGTTTTTTTTCGTCTCTCCCGCTGGCGATAATAACACGGCGCGCGCGCTCGCGCGTATACACCGTGAACCGACCAATTACTCTCCCCCCCCCCCACACACACACACACACACGTGCGCGCGCGTATAAATTACGTACGTGTTGCG
>JAIPRN010001523.1:0-38853 GCA_025469175.1 Geopemphigus sp. TES_GeoC_2020
GCCGATGCCTAGCTACTCGTTAAACAGGCGACCGCGGCGTGCAATATAGCGTTTCCTCCTAGGGTCTCGGAGACCGACCGGCGACATAAGCCGGTCTATTGGTGGAACGCGGATATCAGCGCCGTGTGAGCCGAATGCGTTCGCCGGAGGAGAGTGGTCACTAGACTCCGTGGCCATGCTAGCAGGAACGCCGAGGCACGCGCCATGGCAGAAATTGACTTCCGTACGCCCCGACAGGACCAAAGGCGCCGCATTCGTGACGGTCAACCGACGACGCGTTGCGCGCGGTTCGAGACAAACTCGCGGCCGCGCGTACCGGTCGCCGCTTGGCCGTGGCTGTGAGTCTGGACATCAGGAACGCCTTTAACACGATCGGATGGGACGTAGTACGGGTGGCGCTGTCGCGTATCGGCTTACCGCCATACCTGCGGCGTATCCTCTGGTCGTATCTCGGGGAGCGAGAGCTGCACTAGTGCGGCGCGGGAAGCGGCGAGATGTCGACCGCGGAAGTCTCTTGCGGCGTGCCGCAGGGCTCCGTGCTCGGCCCTCTGCTGTGGAACGTGACGTAGGACGCGGTGCTTCGCCTTCCGTTACCGCCCGGCGTGGTCGCTGGTCGTGGCGGAGGGGTACACTGTAGACGAAGTGCAGGTCCGCGCTCGCGGCGGTGGCCGGGTGCATACGCGCTCAGGGCTTGCGGTCGAAAAGACCCAGGCCATAGTGTTCACGGCCGGTCGCAAGCCGGTGGATCTTCGTCTACGGCTGGAGGAGGAGACTGTCCGGTTAGGAACGACGATTCGGTATCTGGGCCTCGAGTACGAGTCCAAGCGTTCGATGTTCGGGCGCGCACCTCCGCACAGCGGCCGACAGGGCGCAGCGGCTTATGGGAGCCTTGACCGGCCTGATGCCGAATCTCGGCGGGCCGCGCTAGGCCAAAAGGCGTTTGCTCGTGAGCGTCGTGCGATCGGTAGTATTGTACGACGCGCCAACGTGGGCGCCAGCTTTGGACTATGACGCGCGGGCCGCCGCTACTTTGGCTAGGGTGCAGAGAAGGGCCGCCCTCCGTGTCGCGTGTGCGTACCGAACGGTGTCCTACGACGCCGTGACGGTTCTCGCTCGAATTACGCCGTTCGATCTGCTGGCGAAAGAGCGCCTTCGGGCGTTTGAGGCCAGAAGGGGACGGTCGCCAGCGGTGTCTTCGGAGGAACTATCCTCTGAGACTCGGGCAACGTCGCAGCAGTTGGCTCCCAGTCGTTCAGCAATGAGGGACGGGACGCTGACTGAATGGGTTCGGCGGATCAGCCGGCTGGAATCCCCACCCACGAACAGTGGCCGCTGATGGACCTGGTCGGTGCTTCCTCCGGACTTGCTGCGGCGGTGGTTGGCGAGGTCGCACGGCGGCATGACATTCCGCCTCACGCAGTTGTTGACGGGGCACGGTTGTTTCAACGCTTTTTTGCATAGGATCGGTCGTTGTTCGCACTGCGGACACGCCGGGTCGGACAACGGTGAACAAGACAGCGTTTTCCACACGCTCTTTCGCTGCGAGGCGTTTGACCGTGAACGGGACGCGCTAGACCGTCGGATAGGACGATTCGGCTCGGGCGATCTGGTCGAGCGCATGCTCGAGTCTCAGGTCCACTGGGATGCCGTCGTCCGATTCGCCGAGTCGGTGATGATGGCGAAGGAAGTCGCCGAACGGCAGAGGCAGGCACTTGGCGTGACAGCTCCGTCGCGCCGTCGTGGCCGCAGGAGGAGGTAGCGGCTAGGCCGCTATATAGGGGAAGAACGATTATTTTGTATTCTTTTTTATTTTTAATTCGCGCGGAAGATGTAAATGGTTGCCCCGTGGCAGAGTATTGTCCTGTCACCGCGCACCATTCACGTGATAGTTTTTAAGAAGTGGTTGTTCTTAAGGATTATTGCGAATTAGATTCGATGTACGGGGGGCGAAGTAAAACAACGTGGGGATAGCTCGCGTTGCTCGCCTACTCTTAAGGATGATCGTTTTGTAAAAACTTTGTACGCATTTTTTCAATAAACGATGGCGACTCATTGGTCCGAAGTACTGCCTTCAGGCATTCCGGGCCAGTGAGTGTATTGACGATAACGTATTAAAAAAAAAGGGTCGCCAACCCAATGCCGAGACTCTTTAAGTCGGAGTGACGAGGATTTAATTGGGAATGAATACAACTTCACGACACGCCTGTATATTATTTGTTTTATACGTTCACGCCAAAGCGTGAATACACTCGTCGGTATAATAACACCAAGGACGGCAACGTCCTCGCGGACATGAAACTATACCCACTCCGCGTTTTTGTTGTTTTTATATTAAACGACGAAATACGAAAAATAAAAAAATAACGTAACTTGGGAACGGCAGACCAATTTGTTCAATTAAACGGTAACTAGCGGATTGCTAATTGTGAAGACTCGCCATAGCGACCATTTTGTTCGCGCCGGTGATCGACAACGGTATGGCATCAAATGCCGCCGCGGACTACTTCGCCATAATGTTGTTTCGTGATTTATACATAGACATGCCACGTCGCGTTGTCGTATTGTAATATCCACACACACACACACACGCACACATTATACGGAGAAAATCCTAATCTCTTTGAACGTTACACGATCTCGGTCGTTTCTCTCGCGAAACACGCGACCGTTATAGGGAAGGTTAGTGAAAAATAACGGGCGCCCGTTGTCTTTTTAACGAAAACGTTTATACTACACGTCCGTCGCGTGGTGTAGTTCTCCTGCACGACTTACGAATAAACGCGACGATATAAACAATAATTGCGTTACGTATTGGGAAACATTATCGCGTACATTGGCGTTAAGCTACGAAAATATCGCGCCCGATGTCTCGTACCTAACAACGGACCACCATACATTACGCCTCTATACGATATTTCCGTCGGTGCACGCGTCGACTAATATACCTGAGCTGAACATTTCACCGTAACTACAGCGACTTAAGCGATGGCGGTAAATAATAATGTTATATATATATACACAGTTTCCGATTTTTTTATTATCATAGATCACGGGGACTCATACACCGACGGCGTTTGTGGCGATCAATATTAAACGATTAGACGAGAAACCTAAAACACGCGTTCGAAAAAATGTACGAAAAATAAAATGTAAAAACGACGAAGAAACGAGTAAAAATATTAACCAACGCTCGCGATAATAAAACTATAAGTAAACGCTACGGATTTTTTTTCGTTCGATTTTTTTATAGTACTCGATGGCTATATAACCTTAATTTCTTTCATTTTTTTTTTGTTGATTCGTATATAATATAATTCATTTTAAAAACATTTTCAATTCCGACTCATTCTATTTGATGGGTGCATGTAGATAAGCGATACATAGCGTCCGCGAATAATAAACGTTACGTCTACTGAACGCGCGAATTCAGTCATAAGATACCAAACGATATTAACAAAAATAATTGTTCCCTATCGATCATGTTGTGCTATGTGTGGTGTACGAAATATATTCATCGACGAATATATATGTGGTACATATTTTAACGGCTATATTCCTATATGTGACGTGTGTGGGTGTATATATATATATACACGTAATTACCTATTTGATCAAAGCCTTTTAGTAAATGCCGAGAATACAAAAAAAACCTCACAATAACCTTATTGTGTATTATCATTACCGTAACTTTTAAGGAAAAACGAATGGCAATCGCGGTTAATACACTCGTAAGTCGTCATACAAAATCAATCATAATATTCGTCGACCTTTTACGGTTTTTCGTACTCCCGCAATAATACGGTATGTACATTCGAAGTTCGATTTTGATATAAACGATGTTTTATATAAACGGTCTTGGTCAGCGGATGAAAATGATTTCCAATCGTAATTGTCGATTTTGCGATTAATAGAAATCCGTACTTAGGCGCCTACGCGCAATGTAGGATTACAACGAAATCGGAATGATACACTGGAAAAAATAAATAAAATTAGAAACGCCTAGGCTAGAATTTCGCGGTCTTTTCGTGTAAATCACTAAATACACGTACAACCCTTTTACGGTTACCGTTAGCAATTGACGCGCGCGTTTCGTCTCGAAAATTGTTCGGGTACAACGCAGCCGAATAATCTCACCGTCGCGTACGAACTCGTGTGTCTGGCTTTCCGCGAAGCCATTTTCGCGGGCACAATATTATAGACGGACAAAAACGAATCGTCAACTATGAACGTAACACGGCCCATTCTAAAATCGGTATATTAAGCGGAAGCGGAGCCGCTACGCCGTGGAATTTATAAAACTCGAAACGCGGCCGAACGGATAAAACGATTTTAAGAAAAACGGGGCGAGCGCGCGTGCACGCACACTCGTAAACTAATGTCAAACTCATTATTATTAATACCTACCGTCATACACGAAAGTCGATCGATATTACAGGCGCGAAACCCTAGTTTCGTTGCGCGCGTGTGTGTGTGTGTGTGTGTGTGTGCCGGACACGGACAATTTACTGTTGAACAAATTGTGTACGTACGTACATACACTATTAACGTGTAGGAACAGTGTTCGGTTAAATGTTTCCGAATAGTCGACACGCTCTCGATTCGTAATAATGGCACTTATACGCGCGTCCATACACGTGTCCCGGTTACACGTCCACATTAGGTCGTGTCAAAAAAACGGTACCCGGTCCGGTAAGCGTTTTTGTAACGATAGTTGAACGTCGCGAGGTAAACGCCACAGCGGCGTACGGTAAAAAGGGTTTAAGGGCGAGGTTTACGCGCGGTTTTACGCACTAACCGAGACGTACGGATAAATCGAACGCCGTCTAGAACGAACCCGAAAATGGACGGAACACCAGCGTACTCGTTATACACTCGGCGTACGGACGGTACGTGGTGTCCGATTTAAACTCGCGTGGTTTTTTCGACTTTTTAAAACGCGCACGATTTCCGTCGTACTTATCCGGCGAGAAACACGAGCGGTATTCGCGTTAATAAGTCCATTTTTTCGAATATTATTTAGTAGCTAAATACGATTTATACGTGTAACCTTGGCCCGCCAACGATTACTTCGCATTCGCGCTAGTGTTATCCACAAAAGAAAATTCGTTTACGTATCGATAATATACCGGCGATTTAACGTTTTTATTATTATCGGATTAACGATCGTAATGGATCGTATTGTTTCGTTCCCGAATCGTTTTTATCATTCGAACCGCGCGAGCGTTTTACAGAGATAAAAAAAAACAAACCAAATGAAACGACGAAACGAATCGCGATAACGAACCGTTTACGTCATTAATAGTATTAAATACGTACCACACGTCGTCGCCGCCGTCGTCGGCACGGTAATGGTTACAGTAGTAAACGCTTGTGTCTAACACACAATCGTATGGGCCCATTCTCTGGGGAACCGTTGAATCAGACTGTCGTCGCACCCGTACGTTCTTGCGTCGTCGGTTCGCACGAAACGGCACGTGGCGTCAAATCGGCCGCAATACTCGGGAATCGTTTTATTAATTGTCGACGAGCACGTCGCGATAATCGTCGTTTAATTAAACACCCGTCGCCGAATAGTTCGCCATACTGTGGTCCACGAATTTTTCCGACGGTGCTTTAGCTACGCGACGTTTACGAAATGTTCAAACAAAAATATTGGTTCCTGTTCCTGGACATCGTGCTGCTACTTTTGTGTAAGTACACTTTTGTAAATATTTCGTCTTTTTTAACGATCGTTGTATTCGAGTTATTTGTATTCAAATCAATTTATTTGTTATGATTTAATCGAACATTAACTATTATTTATTCACGATTTCGGGCTTGTTTAAAATAATTTACGAATACAATTCGTCCAAATTGTAGCGGAATTTGGTTAAATTTTATTTCGCGTTTCAACGTTTCGGTATCGTGTCATTAACGTTATTTTTCGAAAAGTTCTTTTAAAATTACGATATAATACAACAACAACGCGTATCGTTTTTTCCGAACGAATTTCGTTATTCTCACACGACGCGTAATAATAACACGTAACGAAATTACGCGTTTTTCTTAATCGAGCGAATTGCCCGGTTCATAATATGGCGTGTGTCACGCGTCGATTTGAATTCAAAAATTATCCCAAACTAAATAATTTCGAAATGTTCTACGATATCGTCGTATGAAAGTCGACAAAATTTCCGAAATTGTAATTTGTCCGTAAGTAATGCGTGTAATATACGCGCTTCAAAACGTTGTTGTTGCGCGTAATACGTACGCTACGGTGCAACGACCATTGCGTACAAATACTTTCGTACATAGCTTGGGAAGTATTTTAATGGCGTTTCGAAAGTACGAATAATTGATTAGAGAGATTTTCTTTATCAAGGTCGGCGGTAACCGCGAAAAGCGTACTAAATTTTTCGACCTCGTATATTACACCGTCCGTATTATGTTACGGACCATTATTTTACGCCCAAATATTTACCTATAGGATTATGTACGTTCCGATTTCGTCACGCTATAAAAACGTAATATTAGGTACTTTTAAGTCTTTAAACCCGACAAGAAATTTTTCGTTTCTATATTTATATTTAATTACGATTGATCGTACGGGACGTAAAATCGCGCTCGCTACGGCATAGTCCGCGCAAATACGAATAGTTGAAATGCGCGTAGCACGAGAATGACGTGCGCGTTGTACGATACATTCTACCGTGCGCGATAATTATCATACGTAACGGTCTCCGGTTCGAACTTTCGGTTTTGTTCCGGCGGAATCGACGGATCGATCGAAAACACGACGACGTTTCGAAAAGCAACGCGCTTAATAATCGGCGTATTCGACGAAATGGAACGTTATTATTCAACAGATCTGGAAAGTCGGAGTGCGCGCGGCATACGGAAATAAACCGAACGTATTTCCGGCTTCGTCGAGTTAAACGCGAAATGCCGTTGTACTTTACGCGAATAAACACGACACGTTGGACGTCGTTGACGACGGTCGGTTGTGTACTCGTAAATGAAAAGCCGCGGTGTAGAGGAGGGGTTTAGTTCGCGCAGAGAGCTCTAATAAGCGTAAAAAAAAAATCGAAAACATCGTAAAGTGTTCCGTTTGGACACGCGCGCGCCAGGTTTACGGGCGAAATGCGTGCCCGTCGACCATTCGTCGTTCGCTAAAAGACTTACGGTAGGGGGAGGGGGAGGATAAACAAAATGCCGTATAACCGACGGGGTGCGCGCGTTTTTAAAAGACGGGCGTGACCGCCGAACGTAACGCGTTCACGATTAATTGTTTCGAACCGATCAATTTTGTTTCGTTCAACGGCGCCACACGCTCGCGCGATTATAACGAAGACCGTTCGCCGGTTTTAACGTTTTAACTGAACGCCTTTTTCACGGTAAACTACGCGCGAGTGCTCTACACGGACGTATTTTTAAAACGTCTACTTACCAGGCCTCCGAAACACACGTTGCTACTATAACTCGAAACGCAACTGTAAACACCGTTCGATAATAACAACAAACACTTCGAAACGACGACTTTACTACCGTCGTAGTTCTATAAATCGAGTAACCGACGTTTCTGGCGTTTTAATTGAAAACTTCAACGTTTTGTGCATGTATATGTGTATGTGTTTTTTTTTTTTTGAACGGATAACCGAACTCAATTAAAAACACTCATAGGTTCAGTTGGACACTGTTCAAATACCGTAAGCGAATAATATACGAGTGTATCGTCACTTTTGGCGCGCCCGTACACATTATCTATCCCGTAACTTTGAAAATAGACGGCACCGGCGTTGACTAATCTACAGTTTTTCGATCCAATAATCATTTCAAATATTCCCTTCGCGATAGCTCTATCGTAAACGTTTTGTTTCGAATAAATACGTTCACAAGTTTATAGGCCAAAGCTGAAAGGGCAACAACCTCTAAAGTGTAAGACGCGATGTGCTATTGTATTGATTTCGTTTACGAAAAATAAAAAACGAACGAAAAGCGGACGAAGGGAAAAATAAATATCGTATACTTATTCGTATTGGCGACGGTCCAACGGCGCAATTAGTTTCGGTATAACGTTTTGGGGATTATTTTAAAAAAAACGAAATTCGGGTTTTGTTTCCCCGTTATTTGGAAAACGTCGGGTTTTCCGCGGTGCTTTATTTTCATCGATTTCGTCGGCCGAGTAATACAAATGTTTCGACCGCCTACGGGAAACGGTTCGATCTAGCGACTAATTCTCGTCGAACGACGACGATTTGCGAACAGCCCCGTGAACTTGTCTACCGTGACGTCGACGATGCACAACGGCGTCACAACGACGGACTTGCCGCCAATTACCGTAACGGATTCCGTGGCGTTCATATCGAACACGCGTCACGACGTGCCGCGCACGAATACGTCGGTGACGTGACGCTCGCGCGTGTTTTCGACGGAAGCGAGCTAGGCCAAATGCGCGAGCGCCGGAAGAGCGAGCACCGGCAATAAGGTCGTATTACACGTACACAAGGCGGACGCGAGGAGAAAACCGATCTTCGTTTTCGTACGGCTCGCGCATAATCTCCCGCACACCGGCGCCGCGATTTTTCGACATTTTCGTCGGACCACTTTTTAGACGACGTTGTCGCCGAACCCGAAACGTCGTTGTCCGAGGCGTATTTATTATTCATCCGTTTCAATACCGGTTTTTCATTCGGGTTTTTTTTTCCCGTTTGTTTTCGTCCCTCGCGACGACGATTGTTGGTACGTTCATTCGCAACAGTATTCGATTTTTTACGGCGAGATGAAAAACCGTTTCGAAATTTCGTTCCGGGTCTTTTTTTCGTTTTATTTTTTCGTCCGATACTATTGCCCATACTTCGACGAGTATCGCGAAACCATTAGGACGAGCACGAAACGACAATTATTATCTTGTGCCGTTCGATTCTTCAATTAATACGTTCGGAATATATAGTTCGTTTCGACTTACCCCCTCCACACGTTATGACAATCGTAAAACCGCGAATGGAATTTCGCGTTTCGTTTCGACGGGCCGTTGTGCCACGTTCCCCCTCTACAGCCATTGTGTCTACGCCATTAGCGGCGCCGTCGTAATTCGTAACCAAAAACGAACGCTACCAATTAACGTTTTCGAATTCCAAAGCGAAATTGTCGTGTTTATTACGGAATAATTGCGTTCGTTTTCCGCTAACCGTGATCGGGGGAAGGAGATGGAGGGAATCGACGGTGGAATGTGAGCCTATGGCTTATGTTTACCAAAGAAACGGTTAGCGTGGGGGGGAATTAACGTTTTGAAGTTACGCGGGAAGCGACCATATTGTATAGACTTTCGGGTCACACGGTACACGGTTTACCCGGTCAATTTTAGATTTTTAATTTTACGTCGGACGGAATAAAAAACTTATTGGGTAACAACAATTCGATACCAAAACCAAACGACGAACGTATTTTCGAATATTCCGCCGTTAAACGCACGAAAATTGAACGACTCCGATAGTAATAATAATAATAATAATAATAAACATCAACCGTCGTTAAGCGATTATTTTTCGATAAATAAAAAAGTAAATAATATTCGGTCGCCCGCTATTCGTTCAATATCGGGCCGATCGAGGATATTTGAATAGCGCGTGTTTCGCGCGGGGTTAGTCGTTATCCGTTTAAATAGTACGTGTTTACGAACGTGACGAAAACGTGCCAAAGACCAAAGTCCCGCTCGTTGTTCTACGCAAAATGTTTTTATATTCCAAACACACCGAGACTATAGCGTTCGGTTCGACGGTCCGGTTATTATTTACACTCGCGGCTTCGTATATTATTACGTACAATTAATACGTCGTCGATTCTATTGCACACACGGACGTTATAAAACGTTTAAAACGCCGACCGAGGTCTACGCTAAGCGGAAAAAAATCACAACCGCTCGTGTCGATTAAGACAGTATTCGACGGCGTTCGCGCGATATTTTGTAGTTATAACGAACGTATATGACGAGTGAACCCGGGCACACAAGCGGCCCCGCGGTGTTTAAAAAAAGAAGGAATACGCGTATTTCGGTCATTGTTGTAAGAAGATGAACGAGGTACACATAGACGACGGAGGTTAAACAAACCGCATAATTGCGCCGAAGTCGAAGAATATAGACGTTCGAGTATAATGTGTGTGTGTGTGTGTGTATTTGACGAACTGTGTAGATCGAATGTCACGATAAACCGACTTTTTTCTCCATAACAATAACCCGAAGAAAAATCTTTTATTTCGATTCACGCGTACAAAATATATATGTATATAAAAACGTATTATTCTATTCTTCCGGGCGTAATATCGATTATTTTATTAACGGCTAAAAATATCCGTAACAATAGAAACGAGACGTTCGCCTAGTTGGTTCTTTTTTGTCGCACACGAGAACACGTGGACGCCTGTGATTGACAACACAATACACACACACACGTTCATGAGTGCGTGACAATGGTGACTACGGATTACTGGAGTAACGCCGAAAATATCGAAATAACGCGATGTAACAATGGAAATTAATTTACGTACGCGTATTTAAATTCAGAATTACACCTACTTACACCGCGAGTTTTGTGTGTACACCGTATGTAAGAACGAACGGAGAGACGAACAAATGTTGTCGACCGCGTGTTGGTCACGCCTCCCGGTCGCCGTTTCGTTCGTAACGAACAAAAAAACATTAAGCGACGAACAAAAAAAAAAAAATCATCGGAACGGCTAACGACGACGAATGTTCGAAAAAAAACACCACCGCGAGTAAACGGTTTACAATATTTCGTGCGTTGATTAGATCGTACTCTTAATATAGCGCTTCGAAATTTACGTTTCTTTTTTTTGTTTGAAAACGCTTATTCGTCTTTAAACCGAACTACCGATTGCACTAGTCACGGCTCTTATCTCTGGCACGATCGTGAAACGATTTCAAACAGTTCGGTTCCAAGTTCGCTTTTCCATCGGGACACAATTTCACGATTCTCACTTTTCGATATTACGGTCCGCGGACCGTAATATCGTAAATATATTGAAAGTGTATAACACTCGTAATGGTTAGGTTTAGAGTTCGAATGTTACGTCGAACTAACCAAAAACGTATTCGAGCGAATCGTGCGCCTAAAACTATACGCGCGAGACAATTTCGTCGTCGCGTTTTCGAAGCGTATTCTTCGAACAGAGAAAACCGACGCTGTACTATTGAACGCGCGTTCGTTTCGATTCAATTTTTATTGTCCGTTTAAAGGGTAACGTCGAAATTTCCGTACGACAATTCACGGAGACGTTCCGGTCTTAGTTCTCAATTTTATTCCCGTATATTATGTGGGGAGAATGAAGCTACACACCGACGCTATCTTTAACAAACGTATATATATATATATATATATATTTCGATAAGAAATCGCCCAGATTTTATCTCTTTTGTTCATATTATACGACGTAGACGCTATTGTGTGTGTGTGTAGTTGAACGACCATAGCGTGTACGATAATTTTTCAATCAAAGAAAAAGTCATAGTAGACTCTCCGCCGTAATAAATCGGTACAGTTGTCGGCGCTAGAAATAGACGAATACAAATTGTCGCGGGTACGACGACGCGTCCGATCCAGAGAATAATTCTCGTCGTCCGTCCGTCCGCAGACTTTCCGGCTGGTTAGGAGGCGGCTACGGACGAATATTCCGTCGGGTCAGCGGCAATTCGACTCCGTATAATATTCGTCAATACGGAAACTCGGAATTTTTCTTTTTAGGATTTTTTTCGTTTACCCCCCGAAACGTGGTTCTTTTCGTGTCACCTATGCTATACAATATGTTCGTAATACCGGTATCCCTTTTATCTTGGTACGCGTGCTTGATCCGACGATCTCGTGAACACAACGATATATATATATTGTTTCGGAAAACGTATTCAAAGGTTCGTTTCCCCGTTCCTCACATTCACCGAAATACATTCTCGATTGTACGAGAAGACTATTCGTTTTCCTTTTTCAAACGTCGTATAGATCCAGCGCGATTCCTTCTTCGCTTTAATCGTGCCAAAATGTGCGGCCTAGTTTTTTCTTTTGTTTCCTTTTTTTTTCGTTAACACGCGACGCGATAACAGTTTCAATATTAAACGACTTTTCCGTTCGTTTACGTGGCTCGCTAATTGAAACGTCCGGCGCCGTTACATTATATTTATTATATATATATATGTATACGTATCGTACTATGACGAATTTCGCGACGGCTTTGTATAAAAAATAAATAATTCCGAAGCACGCGGATCGTTACGAAATAATTTGTTTTTAAACGCTCGACGAAAACAAATATTAATCGTAAATGTTTGACGTAATAGCGACGTGTTTCGCGATCGAAACAATTTAAACTACGGTACGAATATAACGAACGGATAAAACCCCGTGAAATCGTCGACAAGGCGGACATAATACCGAACCGAGTCCAATGTACGCGAAAACAATTTTCTATTGCAATGTATATATGTATATAACCTTGCGATGTCGTGAAACTCCGTTTTTAATATCTCCGTAGTTTATATTTATAGATAAGTAAAACTGCGCTAACAGTGACATACTAACCGAGTGTGAGGGGTGGGGTTGGGCTAGATAAAAACCCCCTGAAAATTTTTAAGAAAATTTAATTTCTTACGAGACATATATTTTTAGTAAATAATAACGACAAACTAAAATATTCTTAAACTTCAATATACGTTGTAATATAACGTGTTCGTTTAAAATGAATAATCTAGTTTATAATGTGCCCTGTTTCGTTAGGACCCTCCGATTTATTTATTTCAAAATTAACCCCTCCCCCCCTCCGAAATTCGGGTCCAAGTACGCCACTGGCTCTAAGGGGTATTAACGTTTTATCGACGAACAAAATTTCGGGGATTTCGTACGTTATCAGAGTATCGTGTAAGATTCGGCGGGCCTGATACGAAATAATTATCGAATTAAGATCGCTTAATCTTTATACGCACAAAACGCTTGTATATTCGACGACGCCCGAGAAGCTTATTATCAACTTTTACGTAAAATAAAAACCCGTTGTACACTTTTTATTCTCCGAAACGTAATTAGTTTCGTTATATATATATATATACATTTGCATAAGATTCGATAAGTCGATGTTTCGGCGTAAATAACGACATGAAAAATACGAAATACGATATAATAATAATAAGGAAAACCGTCGTTCGTCTTTTTCGTTCGGGTAATTCATTTACGAATATTAGCGGACGATCGGTTTATTATTTTGCGCCTACGTGATACCAACAACGCGTTATTTGTACCCGAGTAAAATAAATCGAACGGGGCCCGGCACTGACGAAATCGACTACTAATCGGCCGCGGGTGATATTTTCGCGCCGTCTTCGGCGCCGGCGCGCGTTTTAAAAATACAGAAGAGTAGAAACGTGAAATTATTCGCGCGTCCGGTACCGCATGAACGCCGCGTGTCACGTATAAGCGTAGAGTTATACGGTAGCGGTTACATACAGTAGCGTACTACCGATGGGGGAGGATAAACATCCCCAACATTTTTTAGGAAGAATTAATTTCTCACGAGGCGTATATTTTTAATCAATTATAACGAAAAACTAAATCATTTTTTAAATTTCGATACCCATTATAATTATAACATGTTCGTTAAAAACGAATAACCTATTAAAGTTTATAATACGTCTAGATTTCTTAGGGTCGTCCAATTAATTAATTTAAGCATCTTCCCCCAATATTCAGGTCCAAGTACGCTACTGGTTAAATACGTTTCTTAATTCCGTTCGAATCGCTCGGCCGCACGTAGTTTGCCACTGTCCGTTCCAAGTCCATTCGTAATACGAACGGCGCATATAAAACCGACGATTTTCAGAAACACGCGTAAGTACGTACCCGCGTGCACGAAACGTCGAAACGCGTTCGTACTGTCGTTTCCGCGCGTCGGTATATTATTATTGGCGTGAACGATCGCGATCGATTCGTTCGGAAAACGATATGCGTAACGCGAACGCTAATATTAACAATGGCGGGTGGCCAACGTTTAGGCCGTACTATTTTTAAACGTTTGTCCACGAAACCGAAAATGGACGGCGCCGGTCGAAATGAAAATAAATTTCACACGTGCCCGTAAATGTCGGCTATATTTTCTTGTTTCCCGATTACCCCCTCCGTCTACTGGTACCCTAATGGTTACAATTTTTCAAAATCCATTACACTGGAACAGTTCGGCTCAATTGAACATCGTCCCAATTAAGGAGTTTGTTTATTATTCAGGGTTAAATAGTAACACTACGAATATGGGCGTACACGTATATAAATGTTTACGCGCACGTCAAGGAAAACAATACAATCGTCAGTCATCGTTGTTACGATTTCGTGACTGCGGCCCATATATAAATATATAGATTTATATGACTTCGACAATATCGACGACACCTGTTCTTCGCTATGGTAATAATCACTTTCCCCACCCCTCCTCCGCACCATATTGCGCCGTTTGTTACCGTTTTTACGAAACGCTTCCACGATTAACGGAATATTTAAAACGTGACCATAAATCGTATTCGTCGGGAATGAACCGGGCCGGGTGGCATTCCGCTCGCTACTCCGTCCCCGCGTAAATATCGTTATATATATATAACGTTATAATAGCGTACCGAACTGAATTAATAAATACGCGCGCGCCATTATTTTTGACGTTGTATATTATTTTTAGATTAATCGACGCGTTTCGATCGGTGTAACGCGTCGCTTTCCCAAAAGAGTTTTTTAATTAAAATATAATCGCGTATTTACTTTTTACGAAGTCGGGCCTAAGCAACGAAAACAAAAACCGCCGTAACCGTCTAACGTATTAATACGTTTTATGTTTACGTCGTATAATATACGGTAAAAATACGTCGGAATACGTTCGACGTACGTTCGCCGTATCTACCAACTATCGATTTATCGAATTTCGTTTTCGCCACGGTTGGTTTATTAACTAATATACGTATACACGTATGCTAAACTTTTAACTCGACTGTAGCTAGTTTCGAATATAATTACCGTAGGCGTTAAAAAAACTAATTATTTTACGCTTGGTTGTATAGTAATTCGAAACGATTTCGAAAGTTAATTTCTTTTATTCGCCGGAAAACCCGTTTTCAAACTAAATAATAAATATCGACGACGATAATTACCCAAACAAGAAATATCGCTGAAATTTGACGGGTATTTCAAAAGCCAATTATCGCGTACAATTATTTTTTTTCCCTAATAAACGGTCGTCGAATAAAAATCGAGGCATTTTCAATTCGCGGTATTCGTTCGCATTTTTGTATACTTCTTTACGATCCGTCGCGTCGTACAACAATAAAATACAATACTATTTTAGGAAGCCATTCCGCGTACGCTATAACAAACTTTGAATTTTTGGATACGTATGTATGTGTATATATTCGTTTTTTATTATTTCGTTATCGGTCGGCTTGGCAATATATACGTATAACGAAACCGAATAAAACATAAAACGAAAACAGCGTGTAAATACCCTGTCGTCATAATTTGAATTCATCGTTTCATTGGCATAGACGGCGGTTTACCCATGACCGTCGGTTAAAACAACGCGCACGTCATAATAACGCGTGTACCATTATTATTGTTTTATTATGAACTCCCGCGAATGGCGGACTTATAATAATATAAGAGGGGGCAGTGGTTGAAATGACATTGACATTGACTCGCGCAAAAGTCAATGTCGGACCGTGAACCATTTACGTTCGTTTATAGTTCCACAAATCCCTGCATCGTAGTACTTCCGTTGCATATTAACGAACTGTTCGTGTACAGGGCGATCGACGTTCATAATACGTACGGCGTTATATCCCTCCTCCCACCCCCCGAACTAACGCTCAAAGTAGACGCAACGAGTATTCGTTGTGTGCACGATCGGTATTCATTTATCGAAATTAAACACCGACAATGCGTTTAACGTCCGCTCCATTCGACAGTGAAATTCCGTCTTGTCCTTTCAAACATCCGTTACGCTTTTGCGCGCTTAAACGCGGGGAATTTACGTTTGATATTAATCGTAAGAGAAAAGACGAAAGAAAAAAATTTTAAAAATTTCGTTTTAACTTTTTAAATTGAACGCGCTAATTTGTAAATATATTTTCGGAACAATTTCTACGATACTAGATCGTTAATTTGTAAACAATCGTTATAATTCGTTGCAATTAAGATATTCTTCAAATAAAATCGACGTTAACCCGAAAGAATATAACCGGGCGCCAGCGAAATAATCATTTTGCGACTACCCGTTATAGTAATAAAAGAAATTGACACTGTTATAAACTTCGGAGTTTGTAGAAAATCAACGAATAATCTCTAATGAAAACATCTAACACTAGCTTCTTTTAAAAAATAGAATCGTTCAATGTGTAATTATGTAAAACGTTGGTTCTATAATATCGAAAAACAAACAAAATTTTAAATAAAATAATTGTGGCGCGGAGCTTCAGTAAACGTTATATGGTATACGCGTATTTCGATATCGAACTTAAAAAAATTGAATAGAATAAAAGTTCTAACACATTTGTCGGATATCCGTGTAATACCCATAATATAGGTTTGAATAAATCAAATAAAACGATTTAAGAAAAAAAAATCGTTTAACGCTATTTTAAAAAGAGTATTCTCGGAATCAAAAATGCACGGCCTATCGCGAAAGGATATAATTTCTTTTAATGAATCGAAATTTTTGGAAAACATTTTCAAAGGCAAACACGTTTTCCTGGCAACCGGCGCGGCGTTTCAAAGTTTGTCGGAATTGCGTCGGGTCCGCACGCTATAGCGCATAAGCGGTTGACGCTACACTCTTCGTAGTTGAACGTGCCGACGCAACGCAATATATCCAAAACACTTTCAACAGCCGTCAAACAAAGAGGTTCCCTTCGTTTCTTCAAAAAATTACGATTCGTTTTGAAAATATCTTCGCCCGAGTTGTCGGCGTAGAAATGTAGGCCTCGTGTTTGATTTTCAAATGTAGTAAAACCACTACTCAAGGAAACCTTTCTCATACACCGAGTTTATAAATATCACTGCTACAATTCACTACGGTTCATTCCATACGTTGTAAACCGTTCGTAAAATCGCAGTCGTTCTTCTTCAATCCGCTCGTATATACGACGAAATTCGCGTCGACCGCTCTGTATATATTGTACATGTTTGCCCGTCCTAAACGCGAATCAACGACCAACTGCAACCACGCTCGTCGTCTACGTTTTCGTTAAAACGTACACGATCCTATATGGCGTACCACCCATAGATGCTCGTCGTTCCGGTCGAATCGCGCGGTCAAACAGACACGCATCGACGTTGGACTCGGAACGGTAAAACCGAATGGTCGTGAAAACCGAAACGAACGGGCGTTCGGAGGGCCGGGGGAGGGCAGGGACACGTACGTATTGCACGTAACTTTCGACGACGAATCGTATGTTAAAAAAAAAAAAACGTTCGCGCATATTAACGGCGATCGTGGTAACGATATTGACACCGTACGTCCGAAAAGGATACGCAGGTGTACATTTTACGATCGGAACGACTAAAAATACTTACGACGGATTCGTTCGATTCGATATGCCGTGTGATTGTTGAACGCTGTCCGCGTAATTCGACGGCCGGGATGTCCACCGGTCGGTAACAAACGTTCGACGGACCTGTGCCACCCATCGCACCAGTTTACGCTAGCAAACAATACGCAATCGCGATCACCTGGTAATATTATTTGGACGATAAATCGCCGTTTAAAATACGACGTAACATAAACCGCGAGCCATGGTGTACGAAATTATCTCGGTAGACCCAAATGATTAACGTCTATATTTATCTAGCGCGTAAACGCTCGACAAACGTGCTATTTACGTCTGGACGGAAATGAATGGTAACGCGTTCGAAAGTACGATACGCTGTGTACACAAACCAGTGGCGTACTAACGGGAGTAAAAGGGGGGGTGATAAAGCCCCCGCGAAAATTTTTATGTAAATTTTAATTTCTTACGAGACGTATATTTTTAATCACTATTAAAGAAAAACTAAAATATTTTTAAACTTCAATACACGTTACAATATAACGTGTACGTTAAAAACGAATAATCTATTAAAATGTATAACGTATCTTGTTTCATTAGGGTCGTCCGATCTATTTATTTTAAAATTAACCCCCCCCCCACCGATATTCAGGTCTAAGTACGTTTGTGACACAAACGGTCAGGCCGTACGCACGACGGTTAATGGTTTTGCGAACTTCCGCAATTCCCTTGTGTCGTACGGGACTGTTGTACGTAGACCGACGCATTTTTGTAAACATCTACGTCGTTTAACGCGTCGTCGATGGACGGAACCGAACGCGTTAAAAAAGCCGATATGGCGAAATAAATATTTGCTAATAATTCGAAAATCGGCAAAATAACACGCGTATTCGTGATACCGTAGTTTTCGTCCGTATTTTCGTAGATGGAAACGCGTACGCCGAAAAACAAAAATCGTCCGGGAAAAGCGTATAGAACTAATTAAACCGCAACTGCCGATAAAAAGCGTATCCGTTCGGGTATCGTATTTTCGTTCAAAATCAATTTACTCGCGTGCCTACGCACGGAAATCGGTTTTTGTTTTCGTTTTTATATTTGCCCTTTGTAATCACCTAACAACTATTCAAATAATAATCGAAAACTACTCCCGTCCGACCGTTTAATATTTGTTTTTCGAACAATTACGTCGTTCATCGTTCTTTTAACGTGCACGGTGACGCGCGGAGAACCGTGTTATTTATTTCGGCGAAATTTAATACGGCGAATATATAATGGCCGGCGCGCGTGTTTACGACGAAGCGACATTTCGCGCGTCATCGCCGTTTTAGTAATACGTAGCTCGAAATTATTTCAAATCCGCTGTAGAACGTAACTTATACGAGCATATTGTATCCGTCGTGCTGCACGTTTAGTGCCGTTTAATCACGTTTTCCGTAATATACGAAAAAAATTATAATTCTTAATTTACTTTCAGTACAGCCCGAAGAAATCGGTATAATATAATGCGTGTATCGTTTGTATATATAATTTTATTTCGTCCCTATATGGTCGAAATTTCGACGCATTTGAATCGTCCGTGTGGAAAGTTTAACGCAAGTCGTACGACTACAAGCCTACAACCGTTGTGAAGACGAATCAAATACAACGTGTTTTTCAACATATTCGAGTAGCTTTTTTAACGTCTGCGAGAAAATGCGCGTTTATAGGTTACCGCGACTTTTACGATCGTCATGACTGCCGTATTTTTCGAATAAAACTCTTCGTCGCTATTTTTTTGGCCCGGCTACCTACGCATTGGCCACTCTCGCCTCGTTATTTTATTTTACATAGAAACGTTTAGCTTTTGGACCCGCCCAAATGATCCACGCAAAACGACAAAACACCCGCGGCTCCTTGATTTTATTTCAATATCATACTTCGTACGCGCGACAACTTTACTAAAAAACTTTGCTTAGGTTCAACGCCTTATATTATGATTATCGATTTAGCGTCGATTAGGTTGTGGACGTAACAAAGAACGCGATGGGTTTTTTTTTAAACACTTCAACAACGCAGGTTATTAGTTGAATGTACTTTGCGTTTTTTACAATTTTATAAATGTAATCTTCGTCAGGGAGTTCGCGCTAAGCCATTTTTTTTCATTAAAGGCTTCTTCAAGATTTTGTGGTATGGATAGATTGTTCCGTTGTATTGGTTTTGAAACGCTGTTTGTTTCGTCTGTAAACACGTTTTCGTATCGAAGGAGAGTGGTTTTTCTACGCTCGAAATACCCACCGGACACACGACGCCTACCCGTACAGGTATCGCGGTACGTACGACGATTAATTAGTACGTTTATTTTTATGGTTTTTAGTACGCCAACCACGAATATAAAACGCGGCCCCGCGACGTTATTAGAAAATTGTTTTCGTTTTTTAGACGCGAACACGTTAATTTACCCGTCCTGTACAAGTATACAACAATACACCGAGCATCTAATCACATACACACACATACATATATATATATATATATATATCTACGTCCGCTGTTCGATACAAGAGTACAAAGTTTTCAATAATTCGGCGTTCGATCGAAGAAATCATCAGTTCAGGTGTACCCGACCGCTGTTTATCCCTGCGAGTACACCAACGTTATTAATGATGTACGCTCGTCACGGTTGCTCGTTGGAAAATCACGTATCTATATACCGACACGCGTATATATATATATATATTTCTTATTAAAAATTCTACAACACGTCAAAGCGCGTAAATACGTTAGTAATCGGACTGTATCTTTTTTGGTTCGTCCGTCATCGAAACAACGAATATCCGAACGTATTTGTAAGATCGACGTTTTTCGTTCGTTTATAAATATCTCCTCGTTGCCAAAATATATAGACAAAAGTGCGGAACGTAATAAAACCAAACGGCTGCGCGGGGAACTCTTTCGATACGTCAAAATTAAAACGTACGTTTGTAAGTATCATTACGCTAATTCGCTTTATAATATATTTTTATTACCGAGACCGGGCGAGTTAAGGATATACTTAACTCTCCAAGTCCACTGGAGTTTGACGTTTAAGTTAATTAACGATTTATATATATATATATATATATATATATCGATCAAGTTAACAAATTACTATTAACTCGAGTTTTTTGTGTTTTTTAATCTTTCGTTTCATTTTTTCTTCATAAAAAAATTAATCGTTAATACGTTTTTCGACAATTTCTACGAAATCTGATGTCGATCGAGTAGAGCTTACTAATTCTATATATTATTTTCGTTCGTCTCGAGTGCGTTTAGATAAAATATGATGGCAAATGAATGTTCGGGCGATTAAAATTCGATATTAAACTAATTAGTACAAATAAAAAAAAAATTCGTTAGCCCGAGAAAAAATAAGTTATTACGAAATCTAAAATGATCCGTTAAATTAAAAACTTAAGTACGTACAAACTTATTACGAACTCGTTAATGCCCGGCCGCCTTGCCCGTTACATAATTAGCGTGCGTTATAATTATCGATTTAGTAAATAAATTAAGAAACTCGATGGTGTTTCTTTATGGGTCCGCGTCATGCGCGTACATTTTTGTTAAAATATCGTCGCGAGCGCTACACGTAACGTGAATTCGAAACGAATCGTGCTTACGGCTTTTTTAGATTATCGAATTTCGTTGTTTTCGCTTTTCATAGTAACGACCCTGCGAACAACGGAACCGCGTTCAATACAACGCAACCGATTCTCGTAATGTCGTATTATGTATATAGGTAATGGAGTTTTCGTTTTAAAATGTATTACCAACGTTTCGGGCTCGTTAGCGAACGATTATGTTATTCCGTTCGTTTAAAAACTAACGTCGATCGATGGGAGGAATTTATTCGTTTTATTCCGACGTATTTCTAATTATTTACTTTGACCGTGAACTTTTATCGGATAGAAGTTCTCTGATCAACATGGTTGATTAAGGCTTGAAAATTGTGTACGGGATAAATACGGGGCTTCGTTTGGCTTATTTTTCTTTAGCTATTCGGAATCCCAGAAGTATTTTTAAGCACGAGGAAACGCTACCGGTATTAAAAATCGAATTTTCGTTCTTTGTAAATCTATACGTAATGAACCAAATTTGTTTTCTGATTAGATATTTTCGCCAACGCGAAAAAACATTATCGAAACAGTTCGATCTATTTATCACGGAACGAATATGAAATTTCTACAATTTTATATATTTTTTTACGTTCATAATTTTTTATAACATTCGGAATTTGGAGCAAATCAACCTGAATATTAATTATAATCGATATCTTAACGTCGCGCGCTACCGACGTTTGAAACAAATTTTACGTCAAATTTCCAACGGTACGAATAATGTTGCGTTTATTACGACGAATTTTCGATACGTCGAATATCTCGTATATTTTATAAGATCTCGTAGATCTTTAATAAACTCACTATTTGTTGTTTAAAGTATTTTGTTAACGTTTCAAATACGAAATTCGACGAAGCGGATTCGGTTATTTACACGTATTATAGTAAACGTGTTCGCGACAAAATGATTTAACATCGACAATTTTCAATATCGAAACCTTAAAATTTAGCTACAAGATTAGAGCCATGTTTTCTTAACTATACTCCGCAGTTACGCGCTACTCCAATCGATACATATTATCTCGAAATCGTGCGTTATTTTTATCGCGCGCAATTGGTCGTATCAAATCGAATCATTTTTCCGCGATGATTCATTGTTGTTTTTTTTTTAATTTAGAATAGTAATAACAATCAATTTTTAAACACCGGTTCAAGTGGCGAACAACTCGAACCGATAGTGTCAAGTGGGCGGCTGCATACATAAATTATGTTTTTAAGTGACAATACCGATATGTAAAACACACGAATCGTCTAAACGAAGAACAAGACGGATAATAATTATGTACGGACAGTAATTAGGACTCCTTTAATTACCTCGCGTGAACCGTTGTACGATAAATATGTTTGAATAATCTATTTTAACAACGTACACGTTGCCCAAATCATAATTACAACGATAAAACGATAATAATTTTTCAACGGCGATAACAAAAAAACTATTAGGGTAGCATATAATAATGGCTCTGAACGCGTGTCACGAATTAAACGGAACATTTTAATTTGTCACTGACGTCACCTTCTTACTCGCGATTTATTGATTTCTAATAACTCGACGATAAAATTTTAATTCGTATTCTAATGCATAACCGTCGTAATACCTTTCTTTCGAATGTGGCTGACGTTGCGTTCCTCCATAATATTACTGGACGCATAATCGTCGTAATAATTATTATTTGTTTTTTTTTTTTTGAGAAAAAGACGTAATCTAAAATTAGAAGAGCTGTTCGTATGGACTCGCGTTGTGAACGGAATGAAGACGAAAGAATGGGCGAGTCGTGCGTAGGGGAAACTTAGGGTGAAAGAATAATTCGACAAAACCCGAGAGGCGAAAGATCATTGGATAGGCCGCGATTTTGTTAAGAAAGATCTATCGGACACCGCGGAAGTGGAACAGAAAAGTTTCGATTAAAGGGACGTAGCGTGAATTTGGGAAGATTGGAAAAAGGTTGTGTTTGACAAATAGTCTCGACTACCTTAATAAAAACAAAATTATATTATAAAAAAAAATATTATTTATAAAATGCGCGTTTAAATTCAAATTTACCAACCCACCACGTACTACGCCTACCTAACGATAATACCTAAGACCTTAGGACAGCTACATATTTAGCAACAACTAAAACTAACGTCGTTGTGCGAGTACATACACAATTTGACAAACGGATAGATACACTGTTTTTGATCGAAGAATAATCTTATAGAGTTTAAATTTTACGTTTTTTCTTCTTCGAAAAATCGCCAAATTAGAAACTAGTTACTTGGAGACTATTATACGACAACATTTGTACTTAATCCTTACTTAATTTTGGCGTATTCCTGTTTTTAATTCGTTCGCGAAAACGAATCGTTTCGTACTTACTTAGTGGTTAAAAAACTCACCGCCCGTTTGATTAGGAATTGTCGAAATGACAAAAATAGTTTTTCTCTCGTTTTCTACTTTATAAAATGTAATTTCGAACATTAATTTAATATAATGACGTTAGTTCCCGTCACTATTACAGGTGTAGGGGCGATCGCGGAACGTAAACAACAAATAGTTGAAAACTGTAATTACTACAACACGTCGCGTCAATTATTACGTTTATCAGTTATAAAAAGACCAACGAGTAAGGCAATCATTGACGATAACGTAGAAATATTACGAATATTTATTCCTAGAAATTAAATACGAGTATTGTATAAATAATATCGTTACGGCGACGATCACGGGTGGTGAACGAATGTCTAAAAATTCCTGTTGCCTACGCATCTTTCGAAATATATCGGTTAACTGTGGCCGCCATTCAACTAGACACGTACGTATCGTAAATTGGCCTGATCGCGTTTACACGTAAAACGTATTCGTTTCATTATATAAATGTCGTTCGTTCCCGAAAACGCGATATTAACGGATTTTAACGCGAAACGTGTCTCGCGTCATATTTCGATCGATCTCCAAAGTAAATCTTCACCGATAAATATTAGAACGTAAATTGATTACGTCGTCGTTTGGAACTCGAAACAGTTATTTAGACGCGAGACGTTCTGCTGTTAAGCTTAAGTCGCTTACCGACCAGCCTCGCGATACTTTTTCAATCGTCTCAAATTGTCGCTAAACTATAAACGGACAATAAAATCGTACACAACCGGATACGGTGATCGCGTTATATCGTTATCGGCGTGTCCAAAAATATTACGCCGTTACTGGAGCTGGTACTCGGGCTGCTACGCTGTAGCGTAAAATACGTTATTAGGTTTTATTAAATAATAACGAAAACGTTATAATTTTCCAATAAACACGACAGTTGGCCGTACGAAATTTTTCGATCGCGAAACGTGTCGCGTGTACAAAATAATTTATCAACTATATATCCGGAGCGACGTAATCGATATGCCTACACACACACACACACACATATATATATATATTCGAGCGAAATCAGTTTTACTGCTTATAATATTACATCGAAATATGGTTTGTATAATATACGGCACAACTGATACGCCAATCTACGTTTCTATATATTATCGTAATCCCGTGGCAGAATTTTATCGAAATAAACGTTTATTTTTAATCGTTACGCTACATCGTTTGTTCGCTTCCACGATACAAAGTCAACGGAATCACGACGATTGATATTTTTTTACCGATTTCCGGTACTCGGAGGCTTTATAACGTAACGTTTTGCGTACGAGGCTAAAGGGTCCCGCCCGATCGGTCCCTCCACCCTGAACATTTACGAAAATTACGGGTACTTTTAACGATTACCGCCGATATACGTATAAATAAACACTAACTTGAACAATTTACGGCTTGTTACGTAAGTGCGAAGAGAAAACCGTAATTCGATCATTACGTATGTATCACTGCATATATATACGTATCAACGTTGCCAGACGTCCTGATTTTTAAATCAAAATTAAATGTCCCGCGCGGAACAGGCTTAGTCTCGCTTTTGGGGACAACACGACTGCGTGCAGCGTGCTGAGGACGCGCGGCCGGATGGCACAGACAAGTGTGGACTGGCCGCCCAGCCTACCCGGCACGTAATGATGATAATTATATATACGACATAAAATACATTTCTGTGGCTATTTTTGCTACCTATTGTCACGTAAACGTAATTCAAAACTCAAATAAAAAGATAAATATTTAAAAACTTCTGATTATATATGTTTTTTTTTACTATATCCCGCTTTTATCACTCAAAAAGTTTCGAAATCCCGACTTGGCAAAAAATAAATCTGGCAACGCTGATACGTATATCTCACGTTCGATATACTTCTAATTAGTTTATTCAACTCCGCGAATATCTGGACGCGTTAACGAATGATTACGCTTAAATTTCGGTACGTATAGTATTGAAAACGTGGTGCATATAACAACGAGCGCTTGTTCCGCTTCATTCGTCTCGGCGCAACGACGCGTTATATTTGTTGATTGTTCGCGTATGGAGGCACTATGACATTAATCGTCAAGTCCTAAAAAATGATTTTCGGACAAAGCTCAGTTTACCGAAAAGAAATTCTGTTTGTGACCTAATCGATAGTTTCGCCCGCTGTTTCCGTTGTTTCCTTCGCGAGTTGAACGCTCCCTTGAAAATATTTATAAAATTGAAGAATTACCCGTCCAACGTTTTTCGTTTTCGCTGAATTTTTATTCCCGTCGTCAAGACTACATAAAACGTCTCGAGCATTGTTACTAGCTGAAACGTCGTAAAGTTCGATTTTTTTTTTTTAAATTCGTCGCGTAATTATTTGGAAGTTATCGTCGACGATTACACGAAAATGTTTAATCGTTTATTAAACGGGTTCGATCTCTGAACCTCGGCAATTATCGAGCGTGTAAACATAACGAATGATTATTAAACGTATTTATATATCGGCCGAAATAATCGTATTTAACAACGGTAATTATCGTACGTATAATAATCGTGTTCGTACAGGCGTAATAACGTGTCGTTATTTCGAAACGATTTTATTCGTTCCAGACAACGACCGTTATTTCTTATCGCGGAACAAACGGGCGCGCGAAAAACTTACGCTCGTGTCGATACGACTATTATTACACCAACACGGAATACTTACGTCTTATAAACAATATCGAAACGTACGTTTTCTAGAAATTATAAATGATTATTCGAAAGACTAATAACCCTAAACGATTATAACGCGTCGGAACACACGTTGTATCCATACACCGGCGATACATTTATGCTGCACGAAATAAGTGTGCGTCAACATTGGCTATTATTGCGGAATTCGTCGGATTACTACATAAAAAGTGAAAAGCGAACACGTTTAATATTTTAATTTCACTTCACCATCATCGGCCGCATCGTTGTTGCGTGAATATCGTTGGAAATTCGTCTATTAATACATTAACGTACAGCAACGTTATCAACCTGTCGTCGACATTCCGTAATAATAGGGCGTTATTATCGCGTATCTCTTTTCGTTATTTTAAATTAAACACGCGATAACGTTTACGGTACAAGTCCGTAAATTAGGCTGGCGTTCGTATATTTGTACGCTCGTCGTTTACGACCCAAATTTGAATTCCGTTTCGTATTACGATACGTGCACATGACGACGACGTTACTTGACGACATAATTATTGTAGCCAGCGAATAAACCTTTACCCGGGGCCTATTGTGCTACGTATTCCACGTATTTTCGAAGCCATGTTATTGTCACGAAAATACGATTTAGTCCGAACAAACCTTTTAACAATAACGTGTCCAATATTCGTAAAAACCCTCGTACGCACGCGCAATGACTAACGAAATTGCGAACGCGCGATTGTTTTGTCGGTCAATCCCGTGTCGTGATTACGTTTTAGAGCTTATTAATCGTTCGATACACGAATGAAAACGCCCGTATTGGGAAATCGAATTGACTCAACGATAAAAGGATTTGGAATTTGTAACGGTTAACGTCATTCCGGGGGCTCGAGAAATATTATAGATAACTTGTTGATACATAATAAGCGGTATTAATTTACTCGATAATTAACGTCAAATCATTAACCTATTTAACGCACTAGGTATCGGATGAGTGTTTTCGTGTTTGACTTCTAATTTTAAACGCTCGTGCGCGAACATAATAAGACGTTTAATTTACACGAAATCGTCGATATTATTAGTCGTTCGAATCATTTATTTCTCTACGTGACCAACGTATTCAGTGAGCAGTGATATATAGCGAAGAAAACATTTATTACACGTAGTTTTCGAACGGCAGGAGAACCGTATTATTTTATATTATATTCCATTTCGGCAACGCGTAATTGCTTATTTCTTACGCGTTCCGTTGTCAGTAAAGCGTTCGAAATTACTTCAAAATTCCAAAAGTATAAAATAACGGAACGATTATTTTTCAAAACGATTCTATTTCGAATTCAACAATGTTACGAACGTTTACACTTTTCGTAGACACGCGCGAATTATAAAGGAAATACACCGCGCGGTGTTCGATACAAATCGCGAAATTAATATTTCCGTACAAATCGTATACGAATAATTAAAAGTAACGAATAATTAAAATAACGAAAATGAAAAATGCGTTTACGGTTGCGAAAACGAGCCGACGTAAATGTCGGACGTAATTTGTCAAATTAGCTTAAACGAAAGGAAAACGTACGAAAATATTTTTGAAAAGTTTTTGCTGTTTTTAATCCGACCTTATCACGACCGTTATTACGTCTACGAGAATATCGGATAGGCCCGTCTCCCAGAATCTAAGAACAAATGTTCTCCACTGGAACGATGAACGCCGCGGCGCGCCATATATACACTCCCGTGGCTCTTACACCAACGACCGCGTTTGAAACGATCGACGCTATATTTTTAGTACACGGGCGAACGTCTTTAAATTGTACCGGTAATTCGTGTTTTAGTTTTGGTCGCGATGGTTCTAGTCGAATCTGGTATTATTCAGAACGCGCAAAATATCGGCTTTTATTGCGGCGATCCCAAAATCAGTCACAAATTCAACGGCGACACGGTGGAAGGGCACGTACTTATGCTAGTCACGATCATCGTTCCGTACGTAACCGTAAGTGTACGAACCACAACCGAAACGCGTTCGTACGCGCGGTTTTCCGTGATTAATCGATATTAATGTCTGGACTCAGTGCATGGTGACCGAATACTTCGTTAAAGAACAAAACGAATTCAATTCCGGGCGGTACGAATGGTTCAAGGAATCGTTACGGTGGTACCGGCAGTACATATTGGGGTTGATATTAGTGTTTTTCGTCACGGACGTGGGCAAAGTGTTGATCGGCGAGCCCAGGCCGCATTTTTTGGACACTTGTCGTCCAAAAGAAGCCGTAAACTGCACAAACAGGTAATCGCGTTGAATACAACGCCGACAGCGTGGCAACGACTCGAATCGATGATACGTTAATCGTTGTACAATGCCCGTTTAGTTACGTCGACAACTATACGTGCACGAACGAAGTAGACTATACGTATGTGGTGAGGGACGCCAGTAGATCGTTTCCATCGGGTCACGCTTCCATATCGGTGTACGGATCAATTTCGTTGGCCGTGAGTATGCATTTTTTTTATATTTCTCCTTTATTCTAACTACGTTACGTCGTTCGTGTTTGGCGAATATTTTGAAATAATCAAATCTATATTCGCCGGGTCTATATCGAATCATATTGTTCGTACACCGAACACGATATTTATAATAATGTCGTTTAACGCGCGCCTGAAAATAGAGGACGACATTTCAGTCGATTTATTTATTTCGACTTATCCGTTTTGAACGTTACGTCGCAATAATTATCACAACATTGTTCTAACATGCTCGCAGTGGTATCTACAAAACAAATGCCAAACGCGCTCGTTAATGCTAGTACCGGTGTTACAAGCGATTTGCATACTCTGGGCCATGTTGTGTTCGCTGACCCGAATCACGGACCACAGACACCATTGGTGGGACGTGATGGCCGGTTCAATTATCGGGTTCGTCACTGCCACGTACATAGTGAGTAAATTGTATTTGTTTACGTGTTAGCCGTCGCCAACCAGGCAGGTCAGACCGAGTATCGAAATAGGATTTTTTTGTTTAATTTTCCTTCCCCCCGGCCCCCTTCTTGGCCGATCGCCCTTTTTTACGTTTAACACATAATATAAATAGCTACGCCTTTACCATTGCATTATCTAACGATAAAGTTTAGTCACGAAACCCGTTCTAACAACCGTGCGTCAATCCTTTAGGGAACTCGTTCGCTAACGGGCATATAGTGTCTCTGAATAGCCCGTTTTGTTTTCGTGTAAATAACGGCCGCCTATAGAGACAGTGAATGAAACACGCGAAGGTATACATCGAAATAAACGAGCGACAACGATGCGGAGGGTGGTGGCGTCGAGATGTGATTAGACACGGGGGGAGTCACCGTGAAACTTAAGTCCGGCCGATAAACCGAACGACAAGGGTGCGTTATTATTATCGATAAATATTTTCGTATCGTCCGCGAAACTAGGTAAACATATATTCATGATAACGTTTGACGTACACTAGTAGACCGATAAAGTCGTTTACGCGAAATTCACGCGAACCGCGAAAAATAAAGAAGTTTGTTAAAAACCGGACGCCTTCGATCGTTTTCGGAAGACCATTATGATTAACAGAATCGAACGTTTCGGCGAAGCCTGTGTAAATAATGTAAACCTCTTCAACAGTTTTTCGAGGCTATTAACACGAAGATATTAAATACTGAATCGCACGCAGTCGCGCATGGTTATTATTATTATTAAACAAACAAAACCCTTATCTTAACAATACTATATATATTATCAGAATATCACGTACATTAAAAATACCGAATTCTTTTTTTATAATACTGTGATACCGTCTCGGGATAAAGGTTTTTACAAAATTCGTCATCGGCAAAATAAATCGTACGGGCTATTATAAACAAGAAACAAACTTAAATTTTATATTGTAACAATATTTCCACGAGGTTGTCGTCCAAGAATTAATATTTTTAATCTCGTTTGATATATATATATATATATACACGTGCATAATTTGAATATTTCGTATTTACGCTAGAGTTGTTTGAATACTTAACGTTCATCTGTGCACTATACGAGGTTCATAAATTAAAGGAATTTCGACAAATCCCGAACGCCCGCTGATATTGCTGTTGAAAACGTCTACAATTCTTGACTTTTGTTTTCGTAAAATTTATAAACGTCCTGAGACCACGGCAAAAATGGCTTATGCATAATTTGTGGTCGACGAGCCCACTCGTTAATGGACTTTCTACGGTCCGCAAAAACATAATTTAAATTGTATGTACCGCGGACATTGTACGTACGTATTATAGACAGGCGGACTTTAGATTATTCTAGTATAGGTACACTTGCGCGATAAAGGCGAAACAGCCGCGGCTTTAGTTTCCGCGGTTGACATTTTGAGAGACCTTAGCATTAGGTATAGTATACACTTATTGCGTAGACAATTAACCTTTAAGAATAATATTACGTAAATTATAAATTCTATACATACACGCGTACAGTAGGTACACCTGTAACAAATGTTAATGTTTATCAACATAAATATCGGCTTGTTTATTTCGTTTATTATCGTTATTATTATTATTACGATCATAGATCAAACGTATATTTTTAATCTACGTTAAAATTGTCGCTAATAGTTCGTTTTTATGTTTGCCAGTACGGATTGTTCTACAGACAAAAAAACGACAACAAATCGCATTCGACCACGGAGACCTGGTGCAACGAGACGACGGACAACGGATACTTGACGGGAAGACTGTTAAACGTCGTAGCCGATGGTAAAACCCCGTCTTTGAACTTGTAAATTTCGGGGCCCATCCAACGCACGAGTATCCTAATCGTAGAATATACACTTTACGTTATATTTTGTTTTATTTCGTTTTGTTACACTTTTTGGAACGGAAATAAATTCCTGTCGTTTAAAAACGACAGTATTCTCATCATACAAATATAAATCTATCTTATACAACTTTCGTACGTATAGTGTAAATGATACGATGACGTTACGTGGAAAATCTGGATGACGATTAGGAATCTCGCATGAACTCACGCGGTTCACAATATATTCACTTTTATTTATACATATGTATCTATTAGTCTGTTAGTCGTTAGTGATTTTTAAGTATTTTTTAATTATTATCGTGTACATATCACTATTATAATTATTGTATTGTAGTTTTCGCGTTTTATTATTGTTTTCTATGTAATCGTAAAATAATAAGAATATATTCGCGTCGATAATATATGAAGTGTTCCAAAATGATTTGTCCGATTCCAAAAAAATCATATTTATCGTAATATTTGATTAATCAGATTAGGGTAAGTTTTACGAGTTAGTGGATTAAGTTAAGTTTAAGTTACGTTGTTTACAAATGTTCATCGTCTTGCTCGGCACACGTCTAAGAGACAATAAAATTTCTCATAAATCCGTCGAAGCTTATCGACTGTAGTCAAATTGATGGCGTCTGTTACGCGACTTTTCAATTCGCCAAGATCTTTTGGAAGGGGAGGTTCATAAACAAAGTTCTTTATGTAAATCAAGAGAAAAAAAATCACAGATCGTTAGGTCCGGCGGTGGACGGAGTGTGACCAAAGACAAAATGTAGTGTCATTAGCACCACAGCGACCGATCCATCGCTGTGGTAGCTTATCGTTGAACAATTTGCGGATCTCTAGAGACCAATGTGGTGGTGCCCTCATCTTGTAGTAAAATGAAACATTTTCATCGGCTTGCAGCTTTGAAAATAGCCAATTCTAAATTATTTGTAGGTACGAAGTTCTTTGTGTTCCCATCAAAGTAAAATGGTCCGTAGACTTTCTCTTTGGAAACCGCGCAGAAAACGTTAAAGTGTTGAGCGAGTCCCTTTCATGTTCGACAACTTCCCGTGGAAGTTTCTCTTAGCCCCAAATTCGTACGTGACGACGATTCGCTTTCCAATTCAAATGGCAAGTGGCCTCGTCACTGAATATATAGTGCGATAGGAATCTTGTTCTTCCTCTTCACCCTTCTCAAGGACAAATGTGCAAAGCCAAAGTCTTCTTCGCGTATCTCCGTCACGGAGAACCTGCGGCGACTGAATTCCGTACGGTTTTAAGTCTCCGGGACGTCTCTCCTCACAAGACGCCAAACTGTTGTCTGTGGAATAACGAGTACTCTGGACGCACGACGGAACTGATTTCTGCGGACTATTTACAAAACGTTGCCGAAATTGTTCAACAGTTTGAAGTACTTGATCGAACTGATGACTTCCCTTCACGTAAACGACCGGTGTCTCGGAAGGTTATACGTCATTTCCGAATACTTCGAGCTGTTGGAGGTTCAATGTTAAACTGTCGTCGAACGATCACGTTTAGTGTCAACGGTGATGACGGACTCGCATTTCTCGAAGCGGCGACGCACACCATAGGCTTTTTGTTACTCGTTCGACGTTTCGTCAACTGAATCACGTCACTCGGCTATGGTGCACTTTATCGCCCCACTTACCGGCCAGTCGATAAAAACTACATCCCCGTCTTTCAGATGGTTGGTATTTAGTTCACTACGATCTACACAGGTTCGAGATTTATAACCCATTTAAAATCGGACGAATCATTTTGGAACACTTTGTATTATTTAAGACTGGCAGCGTGGTTTGAGATAAAACGTTTACATTTATAATGTACTCGTGGCGCGCTTGCGTTTACACCGTTATTAGTAATTCGCGGTACTGTTACATCTGCGTACATTACGTTTCTATAAAAATCATCCGTAACGGTTTTTTCTATGTGTATATATATATATTTAATTGACGGATCTTTTTGAAAAAGTCTACACGCCAGTTCGATTGTATTTTCGTTACACAAGATGTCTACGACAATTATTCAGGCGGTCTTTACCCATAAACGGTTTGACAGCTACGTTTTTATTGTGACGTAATATTATATATATATAGATTATGTAGGCATTTTTGTTAAACAACGTTACGTTTGAATAATAAAAATTTCTTCGTCAACTATTCATCCATTCGCGTTTTGCCATCGTTATAATATAATCGTCGACAGTTACGAACTAACTAATTACGATTATTTTCAACGAACGGTTTCGAACGCGATTATCTCGTATATCCGTTGAAAATCGAACGCTGACGATAGTAAAACGGTAGAATCGCCCAAACGACGAAATTCGATAGCGTCTATACGGATATGAATTTCTCTTTTTTTATACACGAATAAAAATATCGAATACACGTGTGTAAACGTATAATGGATTCATGTTCCGACACGATTACGACGCACCGCTCATACCGATGAAGCTGCACAATAGTATCGAACGCGTTAACAACAAATAATGAACGTCGTTGTAGCCGAGAGTTTGTTATCACACGCACTATATGGAGGAAATCCGTCGACTACGAATGTAATTATTGAATAAACTACGACGAGAAAAATATACAAACATACAGATACGTGCGTGAGCGTATCGTATTCCCGGTGCCGCAACCCATCAATGGGGTTGAATAAGAAAATACATGTCAACGATATTTTATCGTTCGGTTTAAATAAATCGACGGCGTCCTATTCTCCTAATTATCTACTGGAGACCATTTACAAAATATTTGATTTTCGATGGCGGGCCAGCGTTTTCATCGGTCTCCCGCGTACCGTTTTTAATTTCGAATCTGGTGCACAATTTCCAGTATAGCGTCACGTACGTCGACGATTTATAATGATTGCGTAGCGAATATTATAAATGAAACAAAAAACTCGCGACTTAACGTACACAACGTACACTATATCATCCATATTCTTGGATGTACCGTCGAGGGTAACTTCTGGGCCTTTTACGGACCTATAAACTTTTCCAGACGCTTTACCGGATGTCTAATAAAAATACTACATAGGTTTTCGATTTCAGGAAAATGTACGTTATGAAAATATGAAACTAGACGGTTCGTAGTACACAATAATATCGAAACTAATCGGTACGTTTTAAACGTCGTATCTCGAAATGTATCCGTTTAAAAAAACGCCAGGAAAATATACGTATAACAAGGGATATTGTAAATTACCGACTAATTAAGCCGTTGTCTCAAAGTTAAAATAATGTTGTCGAGTGCGGTATTATAGTCGTTGTTGTAGTTGGTACGTACAGACGTACCCCTACGTGTACCGTACGCCTAATTTTTCGGCCTACAATCATCGTGTACGTTAGGATATAATAAATTGCCGTTAAATTCTATTTAAACGAATCCCGATAATTTGTTTCTCTCTTAAATGTGTGTGAAATGGAATACCACCCCCGTATCAGGTACACGTCGTGGGCACTACTTTACAACTATTTTCGTAACAGCGTCGGGGAACGACTGGCGGTTTTATAATAATATCGAATATTCGTTTTCTTGTATAGTTCTGCGACGTTTATATCAAATGAGAATTAACATTACCGAAGGCGGTCGCTCGTTAAAATCAGTCTGGACGAAATACGTCGCGGTCTTTCGTGAAAAAAGTAAATACGGATAGCCGGTAAAAAAAATGATCGTCTTTCGCTTTTTATTCCGTTATCGGCCGGAACAATCTGCAAGTCGCCGCCGCGTTATTTTGCTTCCTTATTTTTCGTATTTAACGGAATTATTCGTTAACGGTGAATATTACGTAAATATATATATATATATATATATATATATCGCAGCGACTAGTAATGTATAATTTTCGAACGCCAAGGTTCCGGTAAAAGCTGATTTAACGGAGATAAATCCGGACGAACGCGCGACTAATAGAAATTCGTTTCGATTTAACGGTAAAAAGAAAAAATTAAAAAGAACGCGTCGCCGTAGGATATAAGAAGGCGACGATGAAGTCAAACGTCTATTGGAATTATCGAAATACACAAGCGCGTGCGCGAAGACTGTGTAGAAACGTCGACGTGGTAGACAACGGAGTTGTCATTACCGCGAATCGGTTAAAAAGTCCGGAGAACAAGACAGGAACGAACGACGGGATTTTCAGAAACAAACGAAAGACGATCGAAGGCCTCCGGGGCTGTAATTCGATGGCGGAGTACCGGGGAAACGCGAATTAAGGCCCATCGAAAAAGGATTTACTTATAACGCCCCATTGCCGGGGCTTGGATCAATATGTGACAATTAATCGTCGACCCAATTTTTTTTTATCCGCCAGTGCGTCGTAAAACGCGGTTTTTAAACGCACGTACGAACATCTCCGTGTTTTAGACTGGGAATTCGGATGGTCTTAAGATATTCCTAAGCAGCTTTGGCTTGTAAACCAACAGTTCCTCGGTTGCCGTTGAAGCTAACCGACTGACAATAATACTACGCGATATCGTAAATATTTTTCGCGCGCAAAGGCGTCGAAAAATAAAATGCCTACAAGATAATCGTAATAAAAGATCAAAACTCGAGATTAAAAAAAACAATCGGAAGTTCGTACAATCGCAAATAAAAACGCGTTATAGGAATAAAAAAGAAAATCGTAATTTTATTTCGACAGCGGGTTTTAAAAATCACGGGGTCTTATGTTTTATAAAAATTATAACGATTAATCGACTTTTGAATCACGCGTATATTAATGTTCCGTATTCTATGACAAAACCTGAAGCAAATTCGAGGTCATCCATCACAAACATTTCCAATTTGACCGTCACATTCGTACAGTCCCATTGAACGTGAAATATATTCTAAAATGAAACAATTTTTCTAAAAAATGTATTTCTCGAGCTTGTAAATTGTCATCGGGCTTTTAAACACTGAACGATTAAAACATAAGTTAATAGAGAAGTGTAAGTGCACTAAGACTCTCATAATGGCTATAATTACTTTTACAAATATGTATATAAAAAAAAAACGGACCGCGACAAAACGTAAAACCAAACAATGGAAACCCAAACCCTTTGTAATATTCCGATATAATGGTTACGTTAAGCAAGTCGGTCTTTGCGTTCGGTTTAAACATTTAACGTTTCACGGCATAGTAAACACAATTTGTTGGTTCGCAATTTATTTTTACTACCGAAAAATTTCGAGTAAATACACAATATTTTGATACATTTTATCGCTTTATGCATAATTTAACGAATTTTTAACTATGTTTCGAGTTGGACAAAAAACAAAAAACTAGATTTTTGCGGCCATCAATTTCCAGTCCCTTATCCACTGCAAACTAGAACGCACATTACAAACAATTGATGAAGCATTGGACAAATCATTTAAGTTCGCTTATGCTAATATTATTTTTAATAGATATTTACCCAGTTTGTCTTTCACATAGGATGAGAAGGGAATGGTTACAGCTCCTTAATTACAATAATGCAAATTATATTGGGGGTGTTAAGAACACCATAATTTATAGACAAAGGCTTTCAGAATATGATCATAGTTGGAAATTTGATTGTATGAGTATCGTCCGAAATATTCGAAGTTTTTTTTATATACATTACAATAATTGATTAAGCTTGAGTACAATTTTTTTGTTTTTGAATTCTTAGAGTGAAAATAATATAAACAAATAGACATTAACAAATCATGTTACGAAACATCAAAATTAGTTATACGCAGGTTTGTATTAATATTCCCATATACAAAATATTAAGTACATACAAAAATATTATTCTAATTTTTGAAAACGTTTTTTTCCATTATAATAAACTTTTTTTTAGTTTAGTGAATTTTTTATCTTAATATTTAAGAGCTTTTGATATATAATTTGATAAAATAAATTAACATTACGCACAGATATAACAAAAACTATTGCCTCAAAATACACAGTAGTGTAAATTGTTTGGCTTTTAAATACGCAACGATAAAATTGACCATTGCACATACACCATTATTTATAAGGAAAGTACGTCGTCATTTTCACATTAGATCAAATACAGTACATTTTACAATATTATTTATATTTAGATTCAATTTGTGAAACAAAATACACTAGAAAAAGATCGTTGTTCGATATAAATCAATACTCGTCAAAGGCAATAAGTAACATCGCTGCCATCATAACGAAAATAATACCAGCGTTAATGTATGCTTTGAATGACTATTTGCAAAATTTTTCAATTATTGTAGCGAGATATCTTGGGAAGTTTACAATCCACAATGCTCATACACCTTAATGTTTATATAACATGACATATTACTGTTTTATTACTTTTTGTGTGTATAATTAATAAAATGTAATTTAGTTACATCAGACGGAACAATTATATTATATAAATACCTCTGTGTTTGATAGATAAATTAGTTATGTACATTTTATATTTTTTGATACATTGACGATAAATACAGCTCAGTGATCTATTGGATAGTTACTCGTAATTTTTGTAAAATATGTTATGCTTATAAAATTGGCAGATAACAAAACTTAAGGTTAATGAAAAACATAATTTATTCATTTTTAATAAATATAGAAAGAATTTAAATATCAATTGTTTTATTTTAATCAATCAAACAAAATATTAATGAAACACATTGTAGTTATATTAAATTGTCTTACAAATTTGAATCATTGTTTTTTAGCTGCAGCCTTCTTGCTTCTGAATTCAGCAAATTTTGCTCGCAAAGCTAATTTTTTTTCACGCTTTACAGTAGCTCTGGCAATTTGATCCTTAGTGGAAAGATTACCTTTTAATGCATACTTTTGGTTCCTTAAAAACTTTTGGCAAATCTAATAAATTAATAATAATAATTTTAAATAAATAAAAACGCAATTATAAACAAATTGAGGAATTAAATTTGAACTTACTCCACGACGAGATTCATGTCTAAACTTCTTTGGTCGCTTAATGCCATTACGATGGTCCTTGCGATCTACATAAATAAAAGCCAAATTACTTAATATTGTCGACATTATTGTATATTTTATATCTTACTTTGATTGTGATTGGTATGATTCTTAGACTTGGCCATAGTGCAAGTATAGATTAATGAAATTCCTAAAAATTATTGTATTTAATATTTCTGTACTAAAAATGATTCGCCAAATTATACGAATTTGATAATATTTACGGTAATTTAAAATAATTAATTGTTCATTTAAAACAATATTTTAAGGTTCAATAATCTTAAAAATTAATTATATATCAGTTTGAAATTCAAATATTGTAAAATAAAAGGCTACTCGTTTTCATCAGTAAAATGATGTAGTGTGCCTAATAAATTATAAATACCATTTATCAAATGAATAAAACAATAAACAATATTGATTACCTAGATGAAAACGCTTTATTAAATCGAGTCCATAAATTTACTATACAAAAATTACTCTACGTAGAAATTGTTTAAATAATTATCGATTTTTAAAGCATATATATTTATTACTTCTGTAAAGTAGGACTCTAATTTGTTTTTAAAATTTTAACGGCAATTTTTATAATTATTTATTTAAAAAGAATCGATAAAAATGAAAGCGTACAAAAATGATGTAATTAATAAACGTTTTAATCGACGAAGTAGAATTTATAAACATAGATATGGATACAATTCGAAATCGCTTAACTAATATTAACAAGCAAATGGATTTTTTCCAAAGTTTAAAAAAAGATAACCTTATAACCGGCCATGTGACACTAAGTGTCATATACAGAAAAGAATATAAAACTTTGCAATTCAGATTGAAGGGAACACGATCATTAAATTATATTTTTCCTTCGATA